>PVHP010053301.1:0-10829 GCA_004024765.1 Zapus hudsonius
GAAAAAAATGTTTTATAAAATATGCATTTGCTGCTTCTGGTCATTTCTAATTTCTTTCTTTCCTTTTTTTCTGTGAGGATAATAAAGCTGCCTGTGGTTGTGTGTGTGCACATGTGTCGTATGTGTGTAGTGTGGTATGTGTGATGTGTGTGGTGTGTGTGCTTATGTGTGCAGATGTGCACACCCCATGTGCCTGTGTGCAGGGGTCTGAGGAGAACATTGGGTGTCTTTCTCTTTTGACTTATCACTATGTTTTCTTGAGACAGGGTCTCTCCCTCAAGCTGGAGCTACTGTCTGTCACCAGCAATTCTACACACAAACACACACACACACACACACACACACACACACACACACACCTTGGACTGGAGTTACAGGTGTGCATGGAAACACCCAGTTTTACACAGGTTCTGGGGAATTGACCTCGATGGTCTCCAGCCCAAAGGGATCTCATGCTTAAGCAGTAAATACTCTTAATCACTGACCCATTTCCCAGCCCTGGAAATCGTGTCTGTTGCAGATACCTAACTGCCCTTTATTACTCTAGTTATCACTGCTATCCTTTGCGTTTGTGGACTCCACAGTGTGTTCATGTTGGCTTTTAGAGCATTGGAGAGAAAGCTAAGAAGAAAGCCTGGGTTCATCGGGGCTGTTGACCTGCCCAGAGCCAATTTCTCTTACATCTTCCCAGTGTTTGGCCATTTTGCTGGTTACCTTCTTCTCGTGATAGGCAACCCAAACACTTACGAGGAGACATCACTTTTAGTTTGGGGCTGGGGCATGCATGTGAATACCATTTGCCTGCTGTGGAACCATGGGTCCATCTCTCCGCTTTTCCTAGAACTTGACGCCTCATCTGTGAAGCAGGGATAACATTTCTGACACACAGAGGAAGAGAGAAGTGTCAAAGAGTAAATGGCTTTGGGATCCCGCAGTACACAGTGCCTGGGATGCAGTAGGTGCTAAATAAAAGCTTAGCCTAACCTGCCCGAGGACACCATCTATTTCCTGCTTCACATAGTCTTTGCTTTTATCCTATAGGAGAGTAAGTGAAAATCTGTCCCCAGGTGACACCTACCCTTAAGGACCACACAGAGCAAGGCTGCCCCTCCACTTCCTCCATGAACGTTGTTGAGGTCAGCTTTCTAGTTGCTGTGCAGAAAGAACCCAAACAAAAATGGCTTGTGGAGGAATGGGTTTATTTAGCTTACGGACTCGAGGGAGGCTCCATCCTGGCAGGGAAAACGATGGCATGAGCAGAGGGCTGGACATCACCTCTGCCACAGCACTGCAAACAGCGGCAGGAAGGTGTGCCAAACACTGGCAAGGGGAAGCTGGCTTATAACCCCATAAGCCCGCCCCCAGCAACACAGCTTCATTGAGGTTGTAAAACCCAAACTGCCATCAGCTGAGGATCGATCTGTCAGAACACATTCAATTGTTTGTGGGGGACACCTGGATCAAACCATGACAAACGTCTTCACAGCAACCTGTCTGTGACACTTCTCGTCCCCTCACTGATCAATGAATGAGCCTCCTTGATAAAGCAGATTGTGTGTAGGGAGATGACACCAGACCCCCACCTATACTAAAAGCCCTATACTAAAGTCTATGTCAAATGGAAAAGACTGGGGAGGCATCTGCGATCCCATGATTTCTGGACATGCCAGGCTCCAGAGGCCCATTCAAGGGGTCTGATGCAGGAAACATCTGGTCACACAAGACTCTGGCTCTTGATCCCCCCACGTTTCTCCTGAGAGTGTGGCAGCTTCCCCCTCCAAGCATTCACTACTAATGAATTATGCAGCGTACCTAAAAACAAACAGTGAAGCTCTACACTGACTTCTTTAAGTGGATTCACAAACAGAGTAGTAACCCAATATTGATAAATAAAACATTCATTTGTGTTGTTCTCTCAAGAAAGACACTCACCTGGACGGCAGTAGCTGTGATGAACACGTTCCAGCAAATGATCAAACCCCTTCCAAGCCCCAGGAGCTCATGAGGCCCTCCCAGTGCCCTTCCCCAGCAAACGACTTGACCTCTCTCAGCTCCTTTCTGTCTTCCCAATTCCACTGTGGAATTACCCATCTCCTCCTGACGAACCCATCTTCCTGCATCCAGACTCTCGACTGTCTCTAATCCAGAGATTTCCAGGACTTTTTGTAAATGCCAGGATCAAACATAACGCTTTCTGTTCAGAATTCTTCCATGGGTCCCGATGACTTCATAAATGAAGCACAATGTCCCCATGTCACTCACAGTACCCTTCACGACAAGAGGTGATTGCACCAGAGACTCCTTCCCTTGCTCCTGCCACCAGCCTCTTCCTTACCCACGTGCCTGGTTTATTTCTATCAATAATTTGCTCTGAGGGAAAAGCCCTTCCCACTTCTCGTTCTAGAAACGGTGCTTCTTCTGGACACTCTTGCATGGGTCATTAAAAGCTCTCTGTCATCACCCACTCAGCGCGTCTCTGCATTACAACTCAAGCCATCATCGCCTGGATCCCACTTCTCATGTTTGATTTCTGCGATGTCTGAGAGCAAAGTCCTGTTTGTTTATCCACATCCCCAGGTCTGCTTCCCTCTCTTGCTGCTTTGATTTTTTTTGGCTGTTAGATATCAGAGGATTAGATAAGAATTTGGGAAATCGAGACCTCCTGGAATAATGGGGGATTTCTTCCCTAAAACACCTGTCCTAATAGGTATTGTGTTTCATGTTTTTGATTCACCCTCTCATTTAATTTGCCCTGATTCTGTGAGATGAGCATCTGAATCATTTTATCCAAAAGGCCACAGGCCGGGAGTGGGGTGAGGATTGGGGATGAGGAATAACTGGTTAACTGTCCCCAGCATGACCTGGTGGTAATCCTGTTCAGTGGCCCCCAAAGTCCTGAATATCCTGCCCTGGGTTCTATCCTTCCCTGCTTTCCAATTCTCCCTTCTTTCTCTTTTTTCCTCTACTCTGTCCAGATATTCCATCATTTACTATTTCCTCTCTTAATTTTCCTCCACTCCTTCCTCCAATCATCTCGTCACTAGCTGCCCAAACCCTCTTGTACCTCTAGCTCAGCTCTTGTTCCATTGTTACTCTCTTCTCCTCTCCTCTCCTCTCCTCTCCTCCCTTCCCCTCCTCTACTCTCCCTCTCCCCTCCCCTCCTCTCTTCCCCTCTCTTCTCCTCTCATCCCTTCTCCTGTCCTCTCCTCTATTCCCCTTGATCTCTCCCCACCCCTCCCCTCTCCTCTTCTTTCTTCTTTTTTCTCTTTTTCTCCACTCCCTTTCCCCGATTCATTTTTACCAGCCTAGTAGGATTCTTTTAGGAAATTCAGTTTATCTGCTGCTAAGGTTATCTTGCATGCTGCTCAGTGTTCCCCTACCTCTATTTCTTTGGTTAGGCATGAGTTTTCATCTCTGGTTATACATCTCCCACAAATTAACACCCATTAATAACACACATAGCCCTCCTGAGACCCAAATAGGTGGGCGTCTGTCCCACCAGAGTGGAGAATGAAAACCAGCACTCACAGTCACTTTCTGTGAATACCTAAACCAGGGTGAAATACGCAGAACAGGTTTTCACTGGCCAGGTATTTGCTAACTTCTGAAGATGGAAAAGTTACAGCTGCCTTTAGATCTTGTTTTCTTATAAAAACTTTTCTGAGAAAAGCTGAAAGTCCTACAGTAAAAACAGACTTGCTCCACGATGTTCGAAATAAATTCTACAGACCCATAATATGACTTTTCTTGGGTGGGGGGGAACGTGTTGATTATTTGATTGCAAACAATTTTGTTCATTTATGTGTTCATTAACATAAAAAGATGAAAACTTCTTAGGGCATATTTTGCATAGATTTAGAACTTAAAGAATTTAATCAAAAGTAAATATAACCTTGGAAATTAAGCAATTAAATATTAGGGAACTAAACACTAGACGAGTATGATTAATAATTGTGGGTATTTTGTCTCTTTCTCTTGTGGGTGAAATCCGTGGTGATTAAAACCTCCCGAGATCATTAAGAACATAGAAGTAACACTGTGCCCAGCCCAATGGGAGGGACAGAATCCAAAGACCTGGTCCTGGAGATGTTTACAGCAGAGGGATGGTTACAGCAGAACATCCCTGATGTGGTTTGGCTATGAAATGTCCCCCATAGGCTCACATGCTTGAACACTTTGTCCCTAGCTGGTGACACAATTTGGGGAGGTAGTAGGATCTTCAGGAGTAGAGAGATCTTTACTGGAGGAAATGGGTCATTGTGGGCAGTCTTGAGATTCTATAACCCCAGCCTCACCCCACTTTCTCTCTCTCTCTCCTCTCTCTCTCTCTCTCTCTCTCTCTCTCTCTCTCTCTCTCTCTCTCTCTCTCTCTCTCTCTCTCATCTTCTCTCCTCTCCTCCCTGGATGCAATGTGGCCAGTCGGCTTCCTCCTCTTGCTACCATGAACCATGTAGCCCCATGATGATGGACTCTACCCTATCAGCCCTGGAACTGTGAGTCAAACTTCTTTCCTTAAGCTGCTTTTTGTTAGGTATTTGGTCACAACAATAAATAAAGTAACTGATACAATCCATAATGATGTGTGTGTGTAATTTTATCACAATCCTACAGGCTTAATGCTTTTATTATTTCCATTTGAGGAGGACACTGAGGCCTGGAGCATTTAATAAGTGTTCAAGGCTCCACAGGCTTACTTGATTCAAGGCTACATCATAAGTGATCCAGAAAGTACTTGAATCCATAGAGAGACTGGTTTTCCATGCTAAAGATACCGGAGAATCCTGGGTATTAAGTACAAAATACAGGGAGTCTATAGAGCAAACTTGGCTCTTTGCTAGAGACAGGGGAAGTGGTTTGCCAGTAGTAATGCTTTGGAGGGGCGCAGTACCTTTAGGGGTAACGCTTAGTTTTGTGCCAGACAGACAGCCTGATTTGGTATGGAATATATCCTGCGACAAGGGAGACTGGACAAGGTTAAGAACTTGTTTCAAGTCACAAAGTGTGTAAGCCAGAGTCCATGTTCTTTAGTGTCTTGAATCAAGAAATGGAGCTAAGGAGAATGCTCAGTGGATAAAGCCCCTGAGATGCAAGCAGGAGAACCCGAGTTCAGATCCCCAGCACCCACAGAAACGCCAGAGGGATGTGGCAGGCACCTTTAACCCCAGTGCTCAGGAGATAGAGAGAGAGGAGCTCTGGGGCCAACTGACTAGCGAGATAAGCTGAAACCATGATCTCTGGACTCAGGTGATGGACCCTGTCTCAGTCCAAGAGGAAAAATCTTCTTGACTTCTTAGGACAGATTGGTGCCTTAATTCTTGAAACTTCAAATTTGGTGCCTGTAAAAATCGTAGTTTAAATTTTACTTACCATAGGATTGTCTTGAGGTTTGGGTAAGATAATCCATTTTAAAATGTAGATGTTCAAAAAATGGTTCCTTTTGATGAAGCGTCTTTCATTTATCTCTCTTCTAGATTGTTTGGTCATGACATCTATGGAAATATCCAATTACTCTTCCTTGACTCTCTTCTATGACACTGTACATTGATATTAATATTATTTCACTGGCTCTTAATTCCCTTAAGGAATACAGCAAAGGTGTTATGTCCCTTCTAGGGATTTCTGCCTTTTCTAAACCTTAACTGCCAACAATCTGCTTCCAGACATTCACTGCTTCATGTTTGAGTAGAGTCCTTTTCCCTGATACCCTAACTTTTGTATATTTTTGTGACTAGCAGTTGTTTTTTTTTTTTTTCAGTTCTGGTAATTGAACCCAGAGTTTCAAAAATGCCAGACAGGGCTGGAGAGTTGGCTCAGTGGTTAAGGCACTTGCCTCCAGTGCCTAAGGCGCCGGGTTCAATTCCCCAGGACCCACATAAGCCAGACCTACAAGGTGGTGACCCTGGTCCTCTCTCTCTCTCTCTCTCTCTCTCTCTCATCTCTCTGCTTGAAAATGAATAAATAAAAATATTTTTTAAAAATGCCAGACAGGTACTCTATCACTAATTTCTATCCACAGCCCATTTTTGTACTTTTTATTTTGAGATAGGTGTTGACTAAATTGCCCAGACTAGCCTTGAGTTCACGGCAGCTGAGGCAGGCCTTGAACTTGTAATCCTACTCCTCAGCCTCTGGAGTAATGGGTCTTGGAAATATTCCAAGGCTCATTCTCTCTCTCTCTCTCTCTCCCTCCCTCCCTCCCTCCCTCTCTCCCTCTCTCCCTCTCTCCCTCCCTCATCAGTGGACTGTTTGTTTTTATACAGACCCTCAGACCTCCACTCTTGGAAGCTGTCCGTATACTCACTGGCTATAGCCTAGCTGATGGTTCACCCCAGGTGACCACAATGCAGCAGTTGAAATATTCCTCCAAAGAGTTAAGGACACTTGCATGTATTCCTTATAGTCTGTACACATTTTATTTCCTTCTAATTATCTAGTGCAAGCTTATTATATATTGCTGTGGTTTGCACACATGCTCCCTCCCTCCTCATAAAATCAACACACGGCTGTGTTAGCTGCAGGCTCCTGTCACTCTCAGTGAAGTGGGAGCACCGTGGAGCCGACAGGGTCTCTCTTCACTGCAAGGTCTAGATCTCCAGTGGGCCGTAGCTGATATTAACAATGGCCCTAGGCTACTTGGGTTGTAGCCTAATCTTTGTTTCTAAATCCATGGTACATGGTCATGTTGTTTCACCTCTATAGATTTCAGCATTTTCCTCCGTGATACTAGAATAATTATATCTTGCCTTGATTAATTCCCTGGGTAGTTGTGAAGATCCAAAGATATGTGAATATATTTCAAATAAAATAACATACAAATGCATGATTTTCATATTATTAAATTTAATGCTAATCAAAGTAATTGGCTAGGAACTGAAGTGATACCAAGAAATGAGCCATTTTAAGTATTGGTCAGATGTTAACATGAACCAGTTAATCCCTAAAGTTCTGATTTCATGCAAATAATTTGGGAATACTGGCAGCTATTGAACCTGAATTCAGATTTTAGTAGAAATGTTTAAGTAGATATTCAAGAAGTATGAAATCCAAATATTCCTCTCATGCTTTATCAACAAAGTAGCAAACAGGCACACGCACATGCATTCACATATCCTCTCTCTCTCTCTCTCTCTCTCTCTCTCTCTCTCTCTCTCTCTCTCTCTCTCTCTCTCTCTCTCTCTCTCTCTCTCTCTCTCGGGAATATTACCCAACCACAAAATAACAGGAAAATAACAGGATATTTCTAAGTAAGTTCGGGATTTATCGACCTCCTGGCATGTCCAATAGTGAGTTGATTCAGTGTAAGAATTACATTGCATCATTTCCTTTCTCTGCAATATGACCAATCAGGTAAGCCTTCTTATCACCATTCTAGAGATAAAGAAAATGAGACGTGGCCGGGCGTGGTGGCGCATGCCTTTAATCCCAGCACTCAGGAGGCAGAGGTAGGAGGATCACCATGAGTTCAAGGCCATCCTGAGACTCCAGTGAATTCCAGGTCAGCCTGAGCTAGAGTGAGACCCTATCTCGAACCCCCCCCCCAAAAAAAAGAGACATGGAAACCTATGACTTGTTTCTGGTCACACTGTTAGAACATGTCAGAATTAGGGTTCACACCCATGACTATATATGAAAAAGCTCTGGGCTTTTCACCACACCATTGCTTCTGAGTTTGTTTGTTTTTTAAGCTAGTTTCTGCTCATATGAACCAGATGATCCCCAGTGCAAGACTCAAATAAAGACTTCTGAGTTCTACTCCTGGGAGGTTTGATCTGGGAGTTTTTGATTGAGTCCTCTTAAATCATTGTGTTTAGTAAATATCCCTGGAAATTGTGATGGGAAGTCAGGCTTAGTGCCACCTTACACTGCTAAGACCCACCGATATAACACCCAAAGAAGGACCAAAAGGGGTAGTAACTTCCGCAAAGGGTAAGAAATTGATGAAAGCATTTGAGAAAACTCACATACACACATTCTAAAATGCAGCACTCACATCTTAATCTCATTCACAGGAATTTATTTCATTTGTAATTATTTCCCTCTACAACCCGACAGCCTAGAACAATGTCTGATGTAAAACCAGTGGCTATAAATATTTGTTAAATGGATGAATGAAATTCATTAGTTGACACAAACATAGGAATGCAAATAGATTGGAAAAAATAGGTACCCAGCTTGGGTTCTGTGTAATATTTTGAAACGGTTAATGTCTGGTGCAGATGTTCTCATTCAGCAGTGTGTTGGTCCTTTTCACGGCTCTGTACACTTTCTCCTGAAATCGTTAATGAAAGTTGGAGACAAACATACCCCAGTTCAATTCAAATTTGGACTCTTCAGTCCCCTTGGCTCATTTCCTCCCAAATTCATGAATGCAGGAGGAGCTTGTCAGCTCTCTGAAGGAGACGGCTGTGGCCAAACAAATGTATGAATCCAATCAGAAATGAGCAGAAGTGATTCTGCTGGTTTGATGGATATGGCTCAACAAATCCCTGCTTCCCTCGGAAGCTGGAGGTGTCAGACGAAGTTTGAAGAGAAGACATGAGAAATCTCTTTGTGAAGCCATATGGATCCCGAGGGAATGGGCCTGAGGTAGGGAGAGCAACACTCGCCAACATCTGTCCTCCCCTGTGGCCACCTCCACAGAGGCCAGCTGACCACAGCCTGTCATCAGATCTAGCTTTCAGAAGTTTCACCCCAGGGGAGCAGTAGTAGCACAAATATCGGGGTCGCCTTAAGCCTTTCAGAGGACAATGGAACTTGGATAGGGGCAGCATATACAATAAAATCAGTAAAGTTCCCCGACACTGGCTCATACTCTCAGCATGTTCCAGGTTGAAGGAGGAATCAGCACCCCAGAGGATTGAACTCTGAACCATGAACAACCTTATTCCAACTTGCAGCATTCTTGGGATCATAAGATGTATTGGATGTGTGCTTGAGTTCATCTTACTGAGGAAGCTTCCAAGGGATGAGAGCTCTCAGCTAAGTTAAATAAAAGGGAAAAAAAGGTCAAAGAAGGGAACCAGCACTAACAAGGCACTGCTCTATACTAGCTGTGTTCCCCTCCCTGCAGGCATGATTCCCCAAAGCCCTAACAAAGAGGCTGTGGACTAGAGATGATCTCAGTCATTTTTTTGTGGTGGAAACTCAGAGATCTTAAGAGACTTACTCACAAGCCCACAGCTCTGGAATCTGATGTGTCAGACAGCAAGGTTATACTGTCTCCTTTATCATGCTGCCCCTTGGAAGAGGGGGCGACAGGAGCAGAAGGAAACTGGGGAATTCTGAGTTCAGGATAGAGAGTGTGGAGCTATGACACTTCTGAAACCCTGAATGTCACATTTGGGTCTCTGGCACCTCTTGCATCTATCCCTGAGTCTTTTTCTGGAGGGCAATTGTCACCTGAGGCTTGAGAACCTGGTATCCCCTTCTGGAACCAAGGACAGTCATCTCATAATTAACTTGTGACACAATTCATTGAGATGAAAAGGATATTCTTCTACTGTTCCTTGATGCACAATAAATGCCTCATTCATCAGAGGTGCATCAACCTGGACCCAGGCACTAATAACAAAGAGAGAGAGAAAGACGGGGGGAGGGAGAGAGAGAGAGAGAGAGAGAGAGAGAGAGAGAGAGAGAGAGAGAGAGAGAGAGAGAGAGAGATGAGTTGTGGTCACTGGGGACACACAGCAACCATGCACTCATTCTTCAAAGGAGTCCACAGCTCTTGGACTTAAAAGACGGGGCAGTCACAGAAGGCGTGAGGGGATGGAATGGGTAAGAGATGGAGGAAGAGAGGTCCAGAGAGGAAGGAGAGGGAAGAGGAGGAGGAAAGGAATGTCCCACCAGCCTTCTCTGAGAATGTGAAGGAATGAAAAGTGACAGAATGTGAGAGGTCATCCTGGAGGTTCAGAAAGGAGCAAATGGCTTGGGGATTTGGGAAACCATTCCAGAAGCAAAGATTCCACCTAAGAGCCAAACTCAGTCATGTTCCCAAAAGGTCATCCCTGGGAAGATTGAGACAGGAATAGAGAGGTGAGTGAGGAATCTCTAGCTTGTATTCTGATTTGAAATCACACCATCCATCACCTCATTCATTCCTTGGCTAGAGGACTTCACTTACCCCATTCATGTTTTCAATCAATCAATAGTCATCACTGAGAATTTTGACTTTGGTCAGGAAAGATATATATATATATATATATATATATATATATATATATATATATATATATATATATATATAACACAATATTTAAATGTAAGTTCAAAAAAAAGGAATATCTGAATTAGCCTTAATCCTTACTGTTGAACATGAAGAGACAAGCTGTCTGGAAAAACAAAAAACAACCTGTTTACCCAAACTCAACAAGGATGAAGAAGGAAGTAAAACTCAAAGAATCATGATTCCTGGCTCCATGCACTTTCTTCTCCAGCCAATCATGGAAGCTTTTGAGATTGTGAGGCAGACAGTAAGGGCTGCGGCTGGCCTAAGCCTTCCAAACAGCTAACTCTCCCAAGGAGAGAATGGCCAGCTCTTGCAGAGGTTCCTCCATGCTTCTTGACCACTATGATCTGTGTCTCCTCGGCTTTCCCAATCTTCTTCCTAGGCCCGAGCCTGATTTGTGTGCATATGAAGCCATCCCTTCTTCTAGCTAAGAGCTCGGTCTACAGGCTCAAAAGAGGCCTTGGAGGAAGGAGGGACTTGGAAACGGGCTGATGGACTTTGGCAAATAGGGCTGCAAAGCTAAGAAGGGAGTCTCACAGGAACACACGAGAAGTCTCTAGAACAGCCAGCAGAGGGACATCAGCTAAGTGAAGATTCTTCTAGG
>PVHP010053302.1:0-10860 GCA_004024765.1 Zapus hudsonius
AAAGAAAAGAATCAACTCTAAAGCATTCTAGGTCAGAACAATCAGATTGAGTTAAGGACAAAGGCAGAATTTGTACATTGTGCTGGACCTTGGAGATTCCCAATGCAGGGAAACAGGAAGATCCCAAACAGATGAGTGAGCTTTGGAGAACCATCAGCGATGTGTTGCAGAGGCTTTCTGTCAAGAATAAATGCAGGCAGGGCTGGAGAGATGGCTCAGCGGTTAAGGCCCTTGCCTCCAGTGCTTAAAGGCCCGGGTTCAATTCCCCAGGACCCACATATGCCAGACCCACAAGGCGGTGGCCCTGGTTCTCTCTCTCTCTCTCTCTCTCTCTCTCTCTCTCTCTCTCTCTCTTTCTCTCTCCCTCTCTCTCTCTCTCTCTTTCTCTGCTTGAAAATGAATAAATAAAATATTTAAATTTTTTAATAATATATTTTATTTATTTATTAGAAAGAGAGAGAGAGAGAGAGAGAAAGAAAGAATAAGCACAGCACGAACTCCAGACACATACGCCCTCTTGTGCATCTGGCTTTACATGGGCACTGGGGAATCGAACTCGGGTCCTTCTGCATTGCAGACAAATGCCTTAACCGCTAAGCCATCTCTTCAGCCCTAAAATAAAATTTTTTAAAAAAAAGAATAAATGCAGGCAAGTCTGGTGGCTTCCAGCAGTAATCTCAGCACGTTGGAAGGAGAGGCAGGAAGTTTGAAGCCAGTCTGGCCTCTATGTAACAAGTTACAAGACAGCCAAAGCTACAAGCAACTTACTGTTCCTTTACTTTTATTTATTCACTTGCAAGGGGAGAGAGAGAGAGAGAGAGAGAGAGAGAGAGAGAGAGAGAGAGAGAGAGAGAGAAGGAGAGGCACTCCAGGGCCTCTTGCCACTGCACATGAACTCCAGATGCGTATGATATTTTGTGCATCTGGCTTTGTGTGAGATTCAAGCCCAGATTGTTAGGCTTTGCAAGCAAACAAGCACTTTAAGCGCTGAACCATCTCTTCAGCCATTTACTACCCTTTAATGGGATAGGAATTTCTAATAATCCCTTATAATGACTGTTTATTTTGGTGACTTTAGAAGCTGCTTCTCTGTAGTGACAAGTTAAGCTGCTGGAGGGCTGTCTTGGTGGCACATGCTTGGAGACCCAGCCCTTGGGAGGTGAAGGCCAGACTTGGGTACATGAGATCCTAGAATTCCTATCTCAAAAATTAATTAAGGGGCTGAAGATATGGCTTAGCGGTTAAGGCGTTTGCCTGCAATGCAGAAGGACCTGAGTTCGATTCCCCAGTGCCCATGTAAAGCCAGATGCACAAGAGGGCGCATGTGTCTGGAGTTCATTTCCAGTAGTTGGAGGCCCTGTTGTGCCCATTCTCTCTGTCTCTCTGTCTGCCTCTCTCTCTCTCTCTCTCTCTCTCTCTCTCTCAAATAAATAAAATATTTTTTAAAAATTAATTAAGGCTGGAGAGATGGCTTAGCAGTTAAGGCATTTGCTTGCAAAGGAGAAGGATCTGAGTTCAATTCCCCAGTGCCTGTGTAAAGCGTTAAACCAGATGTACAAGGCCATGCATATGTCTGGAGCTCGTTTATAGTAGAGGCCCTGGTGTGCCCATTCTCTTTCTCTCTCTCTCTCTCTCTCTCTCTCTCTCTCTCTCTCTCTCTCTCTCTCTCTCTCTCTCTCTCTCTCTCTCTCTCTCTCTCTCTCTCTCTCTTCTCTTTTTTTCGTTCCAGGTCAGCTTGAGCCAAAGACCCTGCCTCAAAAAATAATAATACTTTTTATTCACATGGTCTCATTGTGCAGCTCAGGTTGGCCTAGAACTCAGTGTGTGTAACCCAGGTATTAGTAAATTTGTGCCAATCCTCCTGCCTCAATCTCTTAAGTGCTGTCTGGGATTATAGGCAATAACCACTGTACCTGGCTTTCGAAAATGTTTAAGGCTGGGCTGGGGGAAGTGTGTCAGTGAGTGAAATACTTGTTGCACAAGTTTGATGATCTGAGTTTGCATTCCCATCACCCATATAAAGCTCCATGCACACAGTAGCAAGTGTCTGTAATCCCAGCCCTCCTACAGAGATGAGAGATGGGCAAAGGAGAATTCTGGAAGCTCCAGGGCCAGGCAGGGGTGTGAGTGTGTGGTGTATTTATACATGTGTGCAGATGTGCACCCCATGTGACACCCCATGGCCAGAAGAAACATCACTCCTCTGCTGTCTTCCCTGAGACAAAGTCTCTCACTGAACTAAGAGCTTCTATTTTGCGTCCAACTGGCTGATAATGAACCCCAGCAATTCTCCTATCTCTGCCCCCTCGGCACTGGGGTTACAGTGGGTGACCACACGCAGTTTTTTTACGAGTATATTGGGGTTAGAACTCAGGCCCTCATGCTTGAGTTTAGGCCTGCACTCTTACCCATGGAACCACCTCCCCAGCCCCTAGTCCTGTGGCTCTCAATACCCAAATGGCAAAATTTTCAATTCACATCTCCAACACAGATCTTTCTCTGCTGAATTCAAAGTGCTTACTTGGATATCCATGGACACCTCAAATTTATTTTTTAAAATATTTTATTTATTTATTCGCAGGCAGAAAGATACAGAGAGAGTATGGGAACACCAGGGCCTCTAGCCTCTGCAAACAAAGTCCAGATGCATACGTCACTTTGTGCATCTGGCTTTACATGGATGTTGGGGGATTGAACCTAGATCATTAGGCTTTGTAGGCAAGTGTCTTAACCGCTAAACCATCTCTCCAGCCCTCAAATTCAATTTATTAATTTATTACTATTTTGGTATTTGAGATCCTCTCTTGCCTCCCAAGTGCTGGGAGCATAGGTGTGTACCAACACGTTTTAAACAATTTGTCTCTCAGTCTACACCATCTCAGCAAATGGCCAACCTTGCTTTACTGGCTGAGGACGAAAAGCCTTTGTGAGGTCGTCTACTCTCATAACCAAACCATTTCCAATCTTCCAGCAAATCCCATTGGCTGTGTCTCTCAGGCCCAGGCTTCACTCCATTGCTACCATCCTGGCCTGAGGCCCCACAATGGACATTGTACCTGGAGTACCCCATGGTTTGCTAATGGCTCTATCTACTTCTCTCTTGTCTGCTGAAGGTACTAATACCTTCTTGAAGTAAATGAAGTGGACCAAAGTCAGATGAAACCTCTCTGCTCAAAGATGACTTCAATGGGGGTAAAATCTAGGGGGTAAAATCTAGTCTTTATTTTTTTAAAGATATTTTTATTTATTTATTTGTAAGCAGACACACACAGAGAGAGAGAGAGGCAGAGAGAGAGACAGAGAGAGAGAGGGAGAGAGAGAGAGATTATGGGAGTGCCAGGGCCTCTAGCCACTGCAAACTCCAAATTCATGTGCCATTTTGGGCATCTGGCTTACGTGGGTACTGGGGAATTGAACCCGGGTCCTTCAACTCTGGAGGCAACTGCCTTAACTGCTGAGCCATCTCTCCAGCCCAAATCTAGTCTTTATGATGGGTAAAAAGAATACTTCATCTGAGTCCCATTACTTCTGCTCTGATCTCACCTTCTACTTCCAAGCCCCCATTACTATATCCTGGTTTGCAAAGTCTCCTACAGCCCGTCAGCCATCTCGGGGACATTCTTAACCTCCAAGCTTTTAGATTTGCTATTTCTCTGCCCGGAACACAGAAAATGACATGATCGATGCCCTCAATTCCATTCAGGTCTCTTCCAATGCCACTCTATCCAGGAGAGCTTTCCCGCAAACCAGCGTCTGCCTTCATTACCCCTTCACTGCTCTGTTGGTCTCTTGGCACTTACAACAACATGACGTATTATGCTTATTTATTTGTGTATTGTGTGCCCTCCACACTCGAGTGTAAGCACCATGCCATGACAGCAGGGACTTTGTTCTCTGCTAGGTCCCCAGAGAGTCTGGCATCTGCTAAGGGCTCATTAAAAATTTAATGAATTTAATGAATAAAGAAATGAACAAATAATCATGGGAATGATTATTCAGAGTGAATTCACAGAAAGTGGGCAGTTTCCAGAAAATTTGTGTGTGTGTGTGTTACTTTGCATAAACTGAAGATTTTCTCCATGTCGGAAGGATAGCTTAATGTTGGAAATGACGGGTGAGTGGAAAATATGTCTATTGTACCAAATTCCATATTTTAGTCACAGAAGTTGTCTACTTATATTTCAGTCATGGAAATTAAATTATGTTCACGGTCATAAATTCAGGTTTTGCTTTTTTATTTCTTTTCTTTTTTGTCCAGGAATCTGGCAATACTGGTAAACTTTCCTTTATTTATTACATTTTCTTTGAAAATAAAATTTTTCCTTTAATTAGAAATAGCCATGTATTTTTTCAACCTTTTTTTTCTCGAGACAGGGTCTTACTCTATAACCCCGAATGGCCTGCCACTTGTTGCAAGTGATCCTCCTGCCTCAGCCTCCCGAGTGCTAGAATAAGACATTGAGAAACCATGTCTGGACAGACCCTTTATCAATCTAGTTTTTTCTTTCAAAGATGCCACTTTCTTTTTTCCAAGGATTCGAATGCCATCTTCCCCAGAATTTTTTTTTTTTTGTGACTAGTTCACTGTAAGTTAATTAAGCCAAGGAGGCCTTAGGAATGCAATTTATTAACCCATTGAATCACTGCATTTCCTAAAATGGACTCTCTCGAGTCACCTTCAGAAGAGGGGACACTCTCCTTGGTAGCTCTGGAACACTCAGCCCCCCATCTCAGAGTTTCATCTTTGAGAACAATAATGACACAGAGGAAGCCGCTTACCAGGATGTAGGTGCTGCATTAATCAGGGATGTCAGGCTCCTCAAACAGAAACCCCTAATAGCAGCCTGGAGCAAAAGCAGGGGTGAGGATTGTTCTATAAACACAGAGCTGTGTCTTTGAACCTCAGGAGCTGAGACCTAGAAGCTGAGGTGCCTTCGGCTGCTAAGAGTTATCTGTCTGTAGAGCCACATGGTCTCTGTTCTCTGACCCTCTTCACTGTCCTGTTTTCTCTTCTGACACTCTGCAGACAGACCTTATCTCCATCTCCATCACACATGGGCTGAAGATAGTGTTCTTAAAAGGGCGCTTCTGATCCCAAGCCCGCATTACCTTATTAGTCGCTAACTCTCAACGATCTGCTGCTCATGTAGGGCACCTCGGCAAGCTCAGCACCCCACCCTCTTCTTTGGTATCAGGCTATCCTTCCAAACACAAAGATCTGATTGTCCAGGACAGCTGGGGCCCCTTAACAGTCACCATGTCTAACCACACCTGGGAGGTTCAAGAGACCTTGCCAGACTGCCTCCAGCTCTGTTCCAAGCCCTCATCCTTGTCTTAGGGACTTTCTGCCTCCGGCCTGGACTCTGCCCATGGCCCAGCTCCCTTTGATTTAATATCAGGGTAGAGCCAGCGTCTTCGACTGTTCCTGATTCTCAGATGGCCCTCATTCCCAACTGTGGCTGATCACTCTCTACAAATCCAAACCCACAACTCCAACACAGGCCCAGAGCACTGGCTTGCTTTTGTTTAGGGAACAAGGTTGGACAGTGTTCATGGCATTTTCTTCACCAAAATACTTCTGACTACTAACATGATTTTGGGGGTGTGTGTAGAGTATGTGCAAGCGTGTCGTGTGGTGCATGTATATGTGCACATGCCTGCCCCATGAGCTTGTGTTACAAAGATGTCAGGTGTCCTCCTTTTAGGGCTCATCTGTGAATTTCCTTGAGATGGGGGCTCCCTCAACTTGGAACGTCTTTTCTTCAGCGACCCCTGGTGATTCTCTGGTTTCTGACCACAGTACAAGGACTGGGGTTACAGACATGTATAGTTATGCCCAGCTTTAAAAAAATTTTTAAATATTATTTATTTATTTGCAAGCAGAGTCACACACACACACACACACACACACACACACACACAGAATGGGCACACCAGGGCCTCCAGCTGCTGCAAACTAACTCCAGATGCATGGCCCCCTGGCTTTACATGGGTACTGGGGAATCGAACCCAGGTTGCTAGGCTTTTTAGGCAAGTGCCTTAACTGCTGAGCCATCTCTCCAGCCCCCATTTTAAACTTTTAAAAATTAATTAATTATTTATTTTGTTTTGCTTTTTTTTTTTTTTTTTTTGAGGTAGAGTCTCACTCTAGCCCAGGCTGACCTGGAATTCACTATGTAGTCTCAGGCTCTCCGGGATCTCACAGTGATCCTCCTACCTCTGCTTCCAAGTGCTGGGATTAAAGGCGTGTTTCACCCTGCCTGGCTCTATGTCCAACTTTTTATGTTGGTCCTGAGGAATCGAACTTGGTGGTCTCCAGGCTGAGGCCCTCCTGCTTACACAGCATGTACTCTTAACTGCTGAGCCACTTCCCCAGGCCAGACTGGTGTTTAGCTGTTGTTAGCAAGCTCCATGGCCTGAACCCATCCCCAAATTACTAGTCCTACTGATAAATCCCTATTTTAGTCTTTTTGACATTTTTTTCCTTTCTTTGCTTTTCTTTTAAAATTTGTGTGTGTGTGTGTGTGTGTGTGTGTGTGTGTGCGCGCGCGCGCGCGCGCGCGCGCGTGCAGGTGTACTAGGGTCTCTTGCTTGATCCTAAGGAACACCAGAAGCTTGCATCACTTTTCGGGTGCAAGGGGAAGTGAACCCCAGGCCTGCAGATTTGCAAGCAAGTGCTTTTGACTGCTTAGCCATCTCCCCAGCTTTTCTTTTTTTTTTCTTCATGTAGCTCAGGCTGACCTTGATCTCATTATGTAGCTGAGGTGGGTCTTGAACTTGTGATCCTCCTGCTTCCACCTCTAAGTGGGATTCCAGGCTCAGTCTACCATACCTGGCTGACATTCTTATTCTTCGAGATCTGATGTGCATATCCCCTCATCCCTGACGTCACTCCTGTCCTTCACACCAGCCTGTTCATCTGTGTATTACTCACTACTTTTTATTCTCCTGGTTTCCCTGTCTAGGGTGCATACCACAGGGTATAGGCACCATGGCTTATTCCTTTCTTTATTCTGCATGCTGCTGAGACAGATGCCCTGGGAATCTCTTTTTCCATAATAAGAGGATATCATTCCACTGCTTCAACCCTACTAAGGTCCTGTCTCTTCTATGGCTCAGTGAGAAAGCCCTCCCGAGGCCCACATGTCCTATGCCAGCCTGTTGCTACTCTCCCGTTGCTCTTGTCTGTTGCACAGGCCTCCTTGAACACCTCTGCCACTATCCTACCCAGCGCCTTTGAACTTGCCTTTCCTCTCACTCCCAGATCCATGGATGTCTGTTGTCACATGTCCTCAGGGCTTCTCAAGGAGGCTTACCTGACCACCCTGCTCACATCATCACACCGCCCTTTCCCGTGCTTAGAGTATGGCTCCTTCACCGTGTGTGTGTGTTTTCTGTCACCCCTTCCTGCAGGTGAATGCAAGCTTTATCCTAGTTTGAAACTGTTCAGTTCTGTATTTCCAGAGCCTTGGGTAAAGCAAATAGGACGTGGTACCAATAAATATATGCTAAAAGAAAAAAGCGTGGTGGCACATGCTTTAATCCCAGCACTTGGGAGGCAGAGGTAGGTGGATCGTCATGAGTTTGAGGCCAGTTTGAGAATACATAGTGAATTCCAGGTCAGCCTGGGCTAGAGGGAGACCCTGCCTCAAAAAATAAGAAAATAAAATAAAAATAAATAGAAAATGAAAGCTGAGCCAGGTATGGTAGAATATAACTGTGATTCTAGCACTCAGGAGGAAGAGGTAGGAGGATCGCTGTGAGTTTGAGGTCAGCCTGAGACTACATAGTGAATTCCAGGTCAGCCTGGGCTACAGTGAGACCCCACCTCAAAAAAAAAAAAAGTTTAAGACCAGGGGCTGGAGAGATGGCTCAGCCATTAAAGGCACTTGCTTGCAGAGCCTGATGGCCTGGGTTCAATTCGCCAGTATGCTATAAAGCCTGATGCACAAAGTGGCTAATGTGTTTGGAGTCTGTTTACAGTGGCAAGAGGCCCTGGTGCCCCATACTCTTCCTCATATTCTTCCTCTCTCTCTGTCTTTTTCTCAAATAAATAAAAATTTAAAAAAATTTTTAAGGGCTGGAGAGATGGCTCAGCAGTTAAGGCACTTGCCTCCAGTGCCTAAGGCCCCGGGTTCAATTCCCCAGTACCCCAGTATCCACATATGCCAGACCCACAAGGTGGTGGCCCTGATGCGCTCTCTCTCTCTCTCTCTCTCTCTCTCTCTCTCTCTCTCTCTCTGTGTGTGTTTGAAAATGAATAAATAAAATATTTTTTAAAAATTTTTAAATTCAAGGTCTGTCTGGTCAACATAGTGAGTTCCAGGCATGCAAGATTACAGAGCAAGACCCTTATCTCAAAAACAAACAAACAAACAAGAAAACCAACCAAACAAACCCTAAAAACATTCCTGGAGAGGAAGAGACAATTTCTGCACTGGTGTAACTACTAATAACACCCATGCTCCTGCAAATAATTCTCTACCTAGGATCCCTCGGGAAACCCTAATGAAACTTAACTGGTTCACAAACAAAAAACAAAGGCAGGAAAATAGAGGGGGTTGGTTGAGAAACTGTGGGGCGAAGCAGGAATAGAACAGGAGAGGGTGATGGGGGAGGTGTGAGGAAAATATATGGTGTCTGTTAGGTCCAGATTCAGGCAACACCTTGGTTCTCTCCCCCAGCGGCCTCAGGAGAAGTTTTACAGAGGCCTCGCCTCCAAAACACCCCCCACCTGCTGTGTCTCAGTCTGGATGCTGAAAACCACTGACCACCTGGTTCCCTTCCCCCCAAGCTAAACATCCACCTTAAAAGCCAGATCTTGTTCTGGGTTTTGGGCTTCTCCCATCTTGGGAGCTAGCCTGGAACTTGGGGTACCCTTTCTTCCTATTAAAAACCTCTCCTTTCACAGTGGTCTCCATGGTGGTCATTTTCATTCTAACAGTGTCCATATGGAAAAACAGAAAGTGTCATAATGAAGCCTATTGTCATGTACAATTAATAATATACTACTACTAAAAAAAAAAACTAGGGCTGGAGAGATGGCTCAGTGGTTAAGGCACTTGCCTCCAGTGCCTAAGGGTTCAATTCCCCAGGACCCACATAAACCAGACCCACAAGGTGGTGGCCCTGGTGTGCTCTCTCTCTCTCTCTCTCTTTAGTCTCTGCTTGAAAATGAATTTAAAAAATTAAAAAAAAAAAACTAGAAACAAATCTGGGCGTGGTGGCACATGCCTTTAATCCCAGCACTTGGGAGGCAGAGGTAGGAGGATCACTGTGAGTTCGAGGCCAACCCGGGACTAGAGTGAGTTGGTGAGCCTGAGCTAGAATAGGACCCTACCTCAAAATAAAATAAAATAAAATAACCGAAAAACTAGAAACAAGAGAAAAAAGGAAGACAGAAGACAGATTTGCTAAACTAACAGTGAGTGAACTTTCAGAGCTCTGAGAACATGGTGGCCTAGAGGAATAGTGAAGTTGAGTGAAATCTGCCTGGTAAACAGGACTGGAAGAGGGTGTGTGTGGTAGGAGAGGGTCTGGGGGCTTCCCAGAGACAGCGATGGCACCTGGACTGGCCCACCCTCCCCTTTGGGACTGCTGAGCCACAGGACAGGTGTTGTCTTTGAAGTTGTTTTGGTGGAAGGCACCCAGACCAGGGGTGGGGTGGGGTGTGTGACACCCCTCCGCCCGAGTAAGGAAGCACCCTGCAGAGCCTTGGAGAAGTAGTCCACTTTGGCTCTCTTCTGCCCAGGCTATGGCTTCCCATCCTGAATGTGACGATTCTTTTTCTGCACTTCTTTCTTTTTCTTTCTGCCTTCTCTAACTTGCTGCAGAGGCGTTCCCAGTTCCCTCTTCCCTCGCACTCCACAGGATTCGGTTTTTCACGCCTTGCTGTTACTACAGTAGATGCCCGCCTGCTATTTGCTTTAGGAGCACTGGTGCCCTGACTGTAAACAAAACACTTAGGAGCATTCGTAGTGAGGTCTGCTGCTCAGCCTTCCCGCTGCCCGCCAGGCTTCTTAAGGTGGCCTGGCCCAGACAGCTCCACTTGGAGGAGTAACAGAGCAACAAAATGGTGTTCCTGCATATTGTGGGCGAGACTGGAGAGTGTGCGGGAGAGAAGTAGTGAGCTTCTACTTTCATATGGGTATTAATACAGAGAAGTAAACATTTTCCTCTGGCAAGGTGAAATTTCTCCATTTACCATTTGTCCTGTGGTTTGTATACACACACACACACACACACACACACACACACACACACACTTCTTGTGCAGCCTATTTTATTTTATTGCTTTTTTGAGACAGAGGACAGGGTCTTACATTGCACAGGCTGGCCTTGAACCAGCTATGGAACCCAGGATGGCCTTGAACTTTTGATCCTCCTGCTTCCACCTCCCTGACTACCAGGTTCCAAAAAGACAAGAGGTAATCCCCAGAGATCCGCAGAGGAGGAGGCAGTTTTCAGAACAGGTAGGTATGTATCACCATACAAGGCTCTCTAGCAATCATTTTGAAATGTAGACACTAATTTTAAGAATGAGTATTATGGGCTGGAGATATGACTCATCGTTTAAGGCACTCACCTGCAAAACCTAACAATCTGAGTTCGATTCCCCAGTGCCCACATAAAGCCAGATACACAAAGTGCCACATGCATCTGGAGTTTGTTTGCAGTGTCTAGAGGTCCTTGTGCCCATTCTCTCTCTGTCTCTCTCTGCTTCCAAATAAATAAAAATAAATTGTTTTTTTAAAAGGATGAGCATTATAGGGCTGGAGAGATTGCTCAATGGTTAAGGTTCTTGCCTGCAAAGCCTAAGGACCCAGGTTCTGTTCCCAGCACCCATGTAAAGCCAGATGC
>PVHP010053303.1:0-10812 GCA_004024765.1 Zapus hudsonius
GGAACAGTAATCATGGGTGAAATGAGAGGCAGTGTTATCTCCATACTGGGAACAGACTATTGGTCCAAGCTAGGGAGGGCCCTTGCCTCATCAGAAATATTCTAGAAGCAGATCAGCACCTCTTGGATCCCATAGTAGGAGCTGGTGTTCCTAGGGGCCCAGGAACATCACAGTTCATTTCTGGCCTGGCCATTTGGTTCAGTGAAGCAGAGTGCTAGGAAAACTGTGGGATGATCCCATTTGTCATTTAACTTTCTCTCAAGCTTTGCCTGTGGGCTCCCTACCTATGTGCCTTACTACAAGGATGCACTGCTGTGGGGCTCCAATGACTACTCCATACATATGTATGTGGGTGGTTATGGATAGATCCATGAGTGCAACTGGATTCATAGCTCAGTCCAATTTTACTCTGACCTTAGGTGAATCATTTCCCTTCTTGGTCCCTGTTTTTTTTACTAAATGAGTCAGTCTCATGTAGCCCAGGCTAGCCTTGGACAACTGATCCCCCTGCCTCTTCCTCTCCAGTGCAGGGATTACTGGCATGGGCCACCACACCCAGCTCTGGGCTCTGTTCTTTTATTGACTGAGTGAGCTGGATTGAGGCAGCCTCACAGATTCCTGTTGGTTTTTTTTTTTTTTTTTAAATATTTTATTTATTTATTTATTTGAGAGAGAGAGAAAGAGAGAGAGAGAGAGAGAGAATGAATATGGGCGCACCAGGGCCTCCAAGCCACTGCAAATGAACTCCAGACACATGTGCCCTCCTGTGCATCTGGCTGTATATGGGCACTGGGGAATCGAACTCTGGTCCTTCTGCATTGCAGGCAGACGCCTTAGCTGCTAAGCCATCTCTTCAGCCCTCCTGTTGGTTTTTATCTTAGTGACTTGGATGGAACTCTATGGATTATTTGAGGCCCATTTCCTGCAAGGTTGGTTTGTCTCCACACTAGAAGCTCCTGCATTTCTTGGTTCATGTCTGCATCAGGAACAAGAAAAGGCCTGAGAGACAGCACCTGGGTGTGTGGACACACTTGTGTTCATGAGCAGACAGGATATAAAACTACCTCTTGCAAGAAGATGGCAGAGGATGGATAGGGGCTAGGCAGCCTGTGCAGTCTCGGTAACTCAGCTAAACCACTGAGGAGCCCAATAGCACTTCCAGATGTAATTGTGGAGCCAGGTAGTCCCTCTTCTCTTCCTTGGAGGCTGGGTCCTACTTCAGGCCAGGCAGGGCACAGTTGTTGTTGCCTGTGGGCTCTTGGGGCTGATAATAAAGGTTGGGGGAGTGGTAAGCCTGCCTCCTTTCCTGGGTGCATCTGAATAAAGGGGGGGGCGTTCTACTTTCATAACATTTTGGTCCTCAAATCAAACATCTATTCTTACCACAGCATCCCTGTGTGGAAAGCCTAACAGCCTTAGACTGGTCCACAGAAGCTTCCTATGTCCCCTCCACAGGAATAACCTGACTTCCCAGTTAGCTCCCAGGGGAACCAGTCTAGATTTTAAAGTCCTTTCCCCAAGGTGGCTGCTGCCCTAAAGCCAGGGCTCCATCCTCTTTGGCAGCCCACTTATTCACATCTCGCCACACTGACTTGCACATACAGCAGATCTATCAATGACGCCCAGTCTGGGGTCTTTGGAAAGTAGCATGTCCCTTAAATGATGTGGCATGAGAGTTTTCCTGTTACATTTCAGCAAGCCTTGGCACTACAGGTGAGAGACCCAAGAACCTGGGTGGAGGAACAGACAACCAGGTAGTTTAGAGAAGAGCTCCATCCCACTTAAGAGGCTGCCACTGTGTCTTGTTGTCTTGTTGACCCAGTTCAACAAGACTGTGTCAGGGGTCTGGCTTGTCCTTTCTTGGTGACTGTCCCACCCCATCCCCAGCTAGAAGTATGAGGGGCTTTTGTGAAGCCTCTGTCACAGTTCTACTGTGGTTGCCACCTCTGGCTTAAGAATGTTGTGGGCTGTCGTAGGCGTTGGGGGGGGGGTGGGCACTGGCGCTGCCATAGAGCCTGTGGACCATCACCTAGGAGACAAGAGCGGCAAGGAAGTCAGAGCAAAGACTGGGAGGTCAGAGCAGAGGCCGATTCTTGTCCCCAGCTTTTCCAGCCAGCAAGCTGGGGCTGGCTGGGCTGCCCAGCCACCTGCACAGAGGAAAGGCAGCAGTCTGCAGCAGTCACTGTTTTCTCGACCACCCACAGGTGAAGCTGTGGGCTATGCTGTCTTGACCCTGTGGTGCATTGACCATGGCTTCGGGAGGAGGAGGAACATGGGGACCCACAGGGCATTTGTGTTCTAGTTTATTTGTGATACTGTGAGCAGTAGGGGAAGGCTAGTGAATTATCTTGGTCTGTAACTTCCTGCATACTGAGATGACCTTGACAAGAAGCACGCAGTTGAGCCATGGTTTGGCTAGAGTGGCTGGAGGTGTTGGGTGGTATTAGGGCTCCTGAGGGACACTGCTGCTTCAGCCCCTCCATTTTTGGCCATGTTCGAAGACTTGCAGGGGGCCTTGAGGAATAAAAAGACTGGCAACTCGGGTTCTGTTAGCTCTTAGGCGTTTTGACTTCTGCTTCCTTTTGTTCTTCAGCGACCAACCAGTGGTTCATCCCAGCAGTGAGAGGAGACATCCCTCCAGGGTGTGCAGCCTACGGCTTCGTGTGTGATGGTACTCGCCTGCTGGTGTTTGGTGGAATGGTGGAGTATGGAAAATACAGTAATGACCTCTATGAACTGCAGGTAACCTAGAGCCCCCTGGGAGCTGCATCCTCTGGGCCTGGGTTCTCCCATTGCTTGTGCCCCATATGACCCCTGTAATGCTCCTAATGGTAGTGATTTGAGGGCTGAAATGAACAGAGAGGAGGTGGAAGGGATTGCCCAAGAGTCTGCCAGTGCCATTCTAAAAACAGGGTAAATGTCTTAGGACCTCTTTGCTCTAGCAGTGTGTTCCCTCAATCCAGACCATCTCCTCCCGACACCACCAATTGCCCTAGGCCCTTCCCTCACCAGTGGCCTTCTCATCTCAGAAGCCAATCTCTAAATCTTGATTTTTGCAGGCAAGTCGCTGGGAATGGAAGAGACTCAAAGCAAAGACACCCAAAAATGGGCCCCCTCCTTGTCCTCGGCTTGGTCACAGCTTCTCCCTTGTAGGCAACAAATGTTATCTGTTTGGGGGTCTGGCCAATGATAGTGAGGACCCCAAGAACAACATTCCAAGGTAAAGGCTTTTTTCTTAGGAACTTCACAAGGGCGGGTCTGCTTGCCCCAGAAGCTCACTGGAATCACAAAGCTGGGTGAGCCAGCTGACCCCACTACGGCCATGTTCCTCTCCTGTGCTAGCTTGTCAATGAGAAAATGGCATTCAGTGGCTTTTCAGTAGGGCTTGTGGGAAGAGGCTAGGAGATAGAAGCTTGCTTGGCCTTGACCTGGTCTCTGTTCCTCAGACTCTAATTAGAGCTGGTTGCTTCCTTTGCAACCTCTGCTGCCTGCAAGTTTCCTGATGGGTATTTTCCAAGGCCTGTGGCCAAGGACCTTGCTGTCTGGAGATAGTTCCAAGCTGACGCCCCCTTGCTTTAGGGAGGCCCTCGTATAATGCTTGGCTTTGTGTGCATGGCTGCCTGGAAGGGCCTGCCACTGAGCCTGAGCTTGAGGCTGCCATTGTGGCCTCACAGAGGCCTCTGATGTATATGTTTCAGGCTTGTTGTGACTGTTCTTTCTTCATCAGGTACCTAAATGACTTATATATCCTGGAACTACGGCCAGGCTCTGGAGTGGTAGCCTGGGACGTCCCCATCACTTACGGGGTCCTGCCCCCACCCCGGGAGTCACATACTGCTGTGGTCTACACTGAAAAAGACAACAAGAAATCCAAGCTGGTGATCTATGGAGGGATGAGTGGCTGTAGGCTAGGGGACCTCTGGACCTTGGACATTGGTAAGAAGCTGCTACTGCTGCTCCAGTAGCTTCAGCACAAAGCAAGTCACCTGGGCAGCTGGCCTTATTCCTTAGTGAGGTGGGGTTAGTGGAGAGCTAGTGCTTCCCCACCCAGATTAGCTCTTTCTGCTCCTAATGACAATAAGGAAGAGGGATGCTCAATAGTCCCTAGGTCCACCCTGTGCTGGTGGCATTTCTTTTAAGAATGTAAGGCTCGCTTGGCTGTGCTGCTCTGGGAGCTTACAGAATAATAAAAGGGTGAATGGAGCCTTTTTAGAATGGAACTCTAGGTTTGGGTAGAATCCCTGATGACTCTTCAGTGGTCAGTCTGTATGTGGGGTGGCCTGGCTATCACAGTAAAATTGGATTTCCATATATGATTGGGAATTTTATTCAGGCAATAAGCAAGAACCCTTTCTGTCAGAATGGTCCCAACAGATTTAGAAATGGTAAACTTGCTGCTAGAACAATGATCAGAGGGCCTGCTATAGGCTCTAGGGAGATAAGGATGCATTTCTTATGCTGGTTTGGAGCCCATCTTGCCCAAGACCGAGGACTGGGGTGTGTGATCCAGACTGGGTAACCTCTCTCCATCTTTGCAGAGACTCTGACATGGAATAAGCCCAGCCTCAGTGGGGTGGCGCCCCTTCCACGCAGTCTGCACTCTGCAACCACTATAGGAAACAAGTGAGTGTCTTACCTTTCTCTTCCTTGGCCTGTGCCACCCCCACTCCTCATGGGTTCTTAGTTTTGTCAACAGTCTGTAAGGCCCAAGGAGGCCTTTCTTTCTGGGAGGGTTGACATGCTCCATGCCTCCATCTTAGTGTACAACCTAGTGAAGGCAAATTTGAGAGTGGAGGAGTTGCATATAACTCAGCCTGAGACCTTTCCTGGGCTTGCATGGCTCTACCCCATCCCATCAAGAGGTGAAGACTTTTCTAAAAGATCTGCACCCAAGCAGCTGATTTGTGAATGGTGAGGTCCTAAAAGGATTCTAGGGACCGTGGAGATTAATTCAGGTGAGCCTTTGTGCTCCTCTGCTATAGAAATGAGGGCTGGTGGGGACTGAGCCATCAGGTAGGAGAGGTCTGTGTCAAAAGTCTTCATGACTCCTGGGGAATCTGGGGGGGGCCTAGAGGACTGAATGTGTTAAGAACTTTCGAAGTAGAAGAGATGGCCTCTAGCTAGGCATCTCCTCTACAACCCTCTCTTCTCCCCTCCCAGAATGTATGTGTTTGGTGGCTGGGTACCTCTCGTCATGGATGATGTCAAAGTGGCCACACACGAGAAGGAGTGGAAGTGTACCAACACGCTGGCTTGTCTCAACCTGGGTATGGCCTCAGGCTCAGAGTGGGTTGGGGGTGGTGACCTCCTTGGCCCCAAGAACTTTTGTGGGCTGTGTAGGAAGCTAACCTGAGCTCATAAGTCCTTCCAGATAGAATCCACCAGAAATGTCCAGTGGGTGGAGCACTCCAAAGAAGTGTTCCTCCTTTGAATTACTTGAATAGACTTTATATACATATATCACCCATTCAGAAGTGCAAAGCCACATAAAGTAAAGTCATCTTTTCCTCTCCCTGGTCTCAAAGGCACTCTTGGGGGTGGCTTCTTGAACTACCTTCAGGGACTCTTGTACATTGGCAGTAGCTCTTGGCCTTTAGTCTGACATACACAGGACCACACTGGCCTTTTTCACTTAGTATATCTTTGAGATCATTCCATACCCCTGCACAGTGAGCATATCTTTGAGATCATTCCATACCCCTGCACAGTGAGCACCTGCATTCTTTAGAATTGCTGTCGTGGTGCCAAAACGTATAGCTGCTGCTCCTGCAAATGTCCTTGCACCTTGAGAGGCTAAAAACCTGTAGGGTAGGTGGCCAGGGGTAGTGGTGCATATCTTTAGTCTCAGCAAATCAGGTTGAAGTATGAAGATTGCTTGAGACCACCCTGAGTACCATAGCTCCAAGACCTGATCTCAAACCAACCAAGGAACTCAAGGGCAAACTTCCCATCATGTGTAGCCCAAACCATCCCACACAGAGGCTGATCTGGAGTCTCAGCTGCAATGGGCATGGAATTCAAACTACCAGGTGGCACATGGTTTTTTTTTATTTTGTGTTACTCTTATTTGGACTTAAGGTCCTTTGATTTTCCCGCAAATGGTCTTTACCTCTGCCCGTCTCTCACTGTGTATTGCTGTTATATGTGCAGAGTTAAAACCTTTAGGTATCTTTCAAATAGCTTTTCTAGTTGGTGGCTTAAATTTATTTTTATTTTTCTTTCTTTCGCTCTTATTTTTTCTCCTCTTGAGGTAGGGTCTCAACGCTAGCATAGGCTGGCCTGGAATTCACTATGTAGTCTCTGGGTGGCCTTGGACTCATGGCCATCCCCCTTCTGCCTCCTGAGTGCTGGGATTAAAGGTGTGCACCACCATGCCTGGCTAATTTTATTTTTTTATGGAGCCTTTTGCTATGTAGAATTTTAAATTTAAAAAATATTTGCATGCATGTGTGAATGTACATGTTATGTGTATGTCTGGGGTACACCAAGGTCTCTTGCCACTGCAAACAAATGCCAGGTGCTTGTGCAACTTTGTATCCAGATTACATGGGGGTGGCTTGGGAATTCACCCTGGGTTAGCAGGCTTTGCAAGTGTCTTGCGCTTGTGTGAGAGTATACTTGTGTGAGAGTGTGGAGGCCAGAGGACAACCTAAGGTGTTAACTTCAAGAGTGTCATCACCGCTTTTTGAGACAGAGTCTCTTATGTGTTTGGAGGTCACCAATTAGACTAGACTGGCTAGCAAGCAAACTCCAGGGATCCTCCTATCTCTACCTTCCCAGTGCTGGGATTATAGGCATGCACCATCATGTCCGCATTTTGTGTGTGCTGGGGATTGAAGTCAGGTCCTCATGCTTTCCTGGCCCTGGGGTTTTTACTTTTTAATTTTCATACTCTTGATAATGAAAGAACAGGGGGCATCTAGGAGTTGGGAGAGGATAGGGTTCCTCTGTTCTCCTGCTGACCTCCAGCACCTGCTCACTCCTAGATACCATGGCATGGGAAACCATCCTGATGGACACACTGGAGGACAACATTCCCCGTGCTCGAGCTGGCCACTGTGCAGTTGCTATCAACACACGCCTGTACATTTGGAGTGGGCGTGATGGTTATCGAAAGGCCTGGAACAATCAGGTCTGCTGCAAGGACCTGTGGTACCTGGAGACAGGTAAGGTTCTGGGCCCTTGTCATTTGCACTGTTGAAGCCTCCCTATTCTCCATCTTACCACCTGTGTTCTGTTACAGAAAAGCCACCACCTCCAGCCCGGGTACAGCTGGTGAGAGCCAACACCAACTCACTGGAGGTTAGCTGGGGGGCAGTGGCAACAGCCGACAGTTACCTTCTGCAACTTCAGAAATACGACATTCCTGCCACGGCTGCTACTACTGCCACCTCCCCCACACCCACTCCAATCCCATCTGTGCCTGCCAACCCTCCCAAGAGCCCTGTGCCAGCAGCAGCTGCACCTGCTGTGCAGCCGCTGACCCAAGTAGGCATCACACTCCTGCCCCAGGCTGCCGCTGCCCCTCCAACCACCACCACCATCCAGGTCTTGCCGACAGTGTCAGGCAGCTCCATTTCTGTGCCTGCTGCAGCCAGAACTCAAGGTAAGCTAGAGTTGGGAACAATTGAAGGTAGGGGCTGGCCTCTGGAGACCTTGAAGTGCCTGAGTGGGTGCTGATGCCCTGGTTCATTGGGGGCTGCTAAACAGACAATGGCCATTAGCTTTAGGCCTGCTGCTATGAGAGGGTAAGAACACTGTCTTACTTGGGTTCAGTCCTGAGGGCACAGAAGAACCACACATAAAGCACAAGCAGGTCAGAGTAACTTAAGTCTGTATTGGACTTGGCAGAGTGGCAGGATCGTGTGGAAGATAACTTGCTGATGACCAGTCCTCTTTCTCATCAGGTGTCCCTGCTGTTCTCAAAGTGAATGGTCCTCAGGCTACAACAGGAACTCCATTGGTCACCATGAGACCTGCCAGCCAGGCTGGAAAAGCCCCCGTCACTGTGACCTCCCTGCCTGCCAGTGTGCGAATGGTTGTGCCCACACAGAGTGCCCAGGGGACGGTGAGAAGCTGAGTGGGGCTTTCTGTGACCTAGTAGCAGATCTGGCAGGGTTTGAATCCCAGCAGCTCATACAATACAATACTTACCATGCTTTTGCTGTTTGTAACATGCTGGCACGTTGAAAATTACACCTCCAAGGGGCTTAACTTCAGTTCCCTATGATCCTCAGGACATCTGAAATGTAGACTTCCTGGTTCTGGAGCCTGAGGAGGAAATCTGGCCAACTGGGTCTGATGCAGGCCTATGAGAATGAGTTATATCTGACACTTGGGTTGTGTGTGTTTTGTGATTTATTTTTTTTTTCTTCTTCTAGATAAGGTCTTACTCTGTGACTACTGAGATTATTGGCATGAGCAACCATGGCCGGCTACTTTTTGGATTTTTGTTTTGTTTTGTTTTTGAAATAGGGTTTCATCTAGCTTAGGCTTCCCTGGAATTTACTAGTCTAGGCTGGCCTCCAACTCATGGGAAGCCTTCTATCTGAGCCTGAGTGCTGGGATTATAAGCATGAGCCACTACACCTGGCTTTGTTTTGTTTTGTTTGTTTGCTTCTTGTTTTTTTGAGACAGGGTCTCATTCTATAGTTCAGGCTGGCCTGGAACTCCCTATGAAGATGACCAGGGTAGTCTTAAACTTGTGGCAATCCACCTGGCTCTGCCCCCCTAGTGCTAGGATTACTTTACAGGTGTGTGCCACCATACCCAATCCAGATGTGTTTTGTTTGTAGTACTGGGGATGAAGCATGGGATCTTGTGCATGCTAAGCATATATTATTTTATTGAACTACTCCCCCAGTTTGGTGCACATATGTGTAACCCCAGCACTTGGGAAATAAGAGACAGGACGATGGGAAATAAAGGTCATGCTGAGGTAGTGAGTTTGAAGCTCACCTGGGCTACATGAGATCCTGTCTCAAAACAAAAACTGTAATATCTGGCAAGCTCTTGCTTACTCGATGGAGAGTTCTCCATTTGTGGCCAGGAGAGGGCCAGCAGTGGAAAAACCAAAGGGATGTGGCTGAGTCCTTGTCAGCTTCTGGAAGGGCCATGGAGTAGGGAGGCTCTCCTGCAGCTCATATTCTCTGTGCCCACCACAGGTGATTGGCAGCAGCCCACAAATGAGTGGGATGGCTGCGTTAGCTGCCGCCGCCGCTGCCACCCAGAAGATCCCTCCTTCCTCGGCACCCACGGTGCTGAGTGTCCCAGCAGGCACCACCATTGTCAAGACTGTGGCTGTGACACCTGGTACAACTACCCTTCCAGCCACTGTGAAGGTGGCCTCCTCGCCTGTCATGGTGAGCATTGGGTCACTGATCAAACAAGCAGTGGTCACTGGTTCCAGGCATTGACCAGTCTTTCAGGTCACTGGTTCATGATTGGTTCTGGTACAAGCTGTGGAATAAGCAGTTACCCTTATGAGTATGGCAACCTGCAGAAGTTGGGCCTTTACCCTGGGACAGGGGAAACCACAGCCATTCAGTTGCACCCTTGCTTATCACTCATCTGCTTCTCCAGGTGAGCAACCCAGCCACTCGCATGTTGAAGACTGCAGCTGCCCAAGTGGGGACATCTGTGTCCTCAGCTGCCAACACGTCTGCCCGTCCTATCATCACGGTACACAAGTCGGGGACTGTGACTGTGGCTCAGCAAGCCCAGGTGGTGACGACAGTGGTAGGTGGAGTCACCAAGACCATCACCCTGGTGAAGAGCCCCATCTCTGTCCCAGGAGGCAGTGCTCTGGTGAGTGACAGGCACCACCTGGCTGCATGTGACAGCTGTCAGGCTATGGTAACTGCCACTAGTGGCTCGCTGCCCTGGGCCAGCTCCAGTAGACTCCCAGCCCAGGCCATGCCCTTGTTTGGTTTCCAGATCACTGCTTGTTCCATCCTTTCCTTTTTAGATTTCCAATCTGGGAAAAGTGATGTCAGTGGTCCAGACCAAACCAGTTCAGACTTCAGCTGTCACAGGCCAAGCATCTACAGGCCCTGTGACTCAGATCATCCAGGTGAGTTCTCACTGGTCCACTGGATGTGGTCCCCAAGCTTAGCCCCACAAGTGTGAATGGACATTGGGCTGCCAGGACAACTTGTAACCCTTCCTACAAAAGATCCCATGAGCACATGAGGCTCAAAGTCCTGCCGATGTCACATCATCTACAGTATTCAGATTATTCTCTGAGCTACTTAAGCTTCACTGGACAGTAGCTAAAGCTAACGTTCCTTCCTGGCAATAGTCCCCATTCATTCACCAGCTTCTCCCTTGCAGACTAAAGGGCCCCTGCCAGCAGGAACAATCCTGAAGCTGGTAACTTCAGCAGATGGCAAGCCTACAACCATCATCACCACCACACAGGCTAGTGGGGCAGGGACCAAGCCCACCATCTTGGGCATCAGCAGTGTCTCCCCCAGCACTACCAAACCCGGCACAACCACAATCATCAAGACCATCCCCATGTCAGCCATTATCACCCAGACGGGGGCCACAGGTAAACACCACTTCCTGAAGGTCTCTGCTGACGAGTCAGGCAATGAAAGCAGGAAGGGGAAATGGAGACTGGATATAATGTGCTCCCGTTTTTGTTTTGCCCTCTTTTTCACCCTTTCCTGGCCTCTGTTTAAGATTTGTAGGGAGGGCTGGAGAGATGGCTCAGCGGTTAAGGCACTTGCCTCCAGTGCCTAAGGACCCTGGTTCAATTCCCCAGGACCCACATAAGCCAGACCCACAAGGTGGTGGTCCTGGTGCCCT
>PVHP010053304.1:0-10806 GCA_004024765.1 Zapus hudsonius
GGGACTTGAGAGTTGAGCTGAACATATTGTGTTTATATCTTGTATGATTATTAGTTTGTGGGGGCCAGGGGTGGACTGTCATGGTTTGATCTAGGTGTCCCCCACAAACAAATGAATGTGTTCTGATAGCTCAATCCTCAGCTGATGGCAGTTTGGGTTTTACAACCTCGATGAAGCTGTGTTGTTGGGGGTGGGCTTATGGGGGTTATAAGCCAGTTCCCCCTTGCCAGTGTTTGGTACACCTTCCTGCTGCTGTTTGCAGTGCTGTGGCAAAGGTGATGTCCAGCCCTCTGCTCATGCCATCGTTTTCCCTGCCAGGATGAAGTCTCCCCTCGAGTCCCTAAGCCAAATAAACCCATTCCTCTTCAAGCCACTTTTTTTTTGGGTTCATTTTGCACAGCAACTAGAAAGCAGACCGCAACACCCACTGATGCTGAATTCAGAAGGATAACACAGCAACAATAGGTCAGACCATTCTATAAGCTTCTCAACACAAACTATTTGGAATATTATTTTCAAGCGCTGTGGAGCCAGTAAAGCCTGGACACAGGCGCTCACAGAAAGAGAGGCTCTGAGTGGCTAATTTAGTAAAAGTACATAGAATGAGTTAAATCTAAAAAAATAATAATTTATGATAAATCTACAATAACCAAGAAGTGAAGTATGAATGCCTGTTAGTAACCAGACCCATCACCATTGCAATCATGTCCTCTGCACAATGACCACACTAAAACCAGTGCCTTCTAATCACCTCAATTCTCAATGCCAAACACCAGAGATGTTGTCTTTTACTTCTACTCAATACCAAGGTGGATAAATAGGGTGTAGAAACCCTCTATCACCATTCAATGTATTTCCAGTAGTCAGTATTTTACAAATATATCTGATATAAAGTTGTAAAATTATATATTTTTATTTTTAATGCAGATATTTATTACAGATTTAAAGATACAGCTCCTTAATGTAGACTAAATCTACATGCAGCAATGCCATGCATTAGCTTTAGTAAAAGAACCAATCAAGGTGAAGTAGGCAGGAAAAAAAAATTCTTCGAAACGAGGCAGAAAAATAAAACCAAAAGAGTTTTACTAAAGCATAAGTCCTTATGAAAATGAAGAGCACAAAAATAAAAAACAAACACTGGAAACCAGACATTTCAGTCAGAGAGCAGAACATCCCATATAATGATAAGAAAAGGCAATATAATAGAAAAAGGAGAAGGCATAAACACCTCAACTACACAGTCAAAAAAAACCAATAATTGTTTTTAGAAACCAGGAGATGGGTTCCAATTTCCATAACTTAATAAAAAGACACTTTACATGCAAAAGAGCCCTAGAAAAGATTAGAGACTGAATGACCTAAAATAATGCTTTAGAATTGCCCTCCTTTTCCCCTAAAATCTCATATTATTCAATATAATATTATATACAAAGAAGTAATCTAGCAACAAATTAATTTTTAGATGCCTGCACATACAGAGAAGGAGGTGTGCAAGGAAACTCAGCAGGTAGTTAATAGCAGGCTTCTCCCAAGAACTGATTGCCATCCTTACATCTGAAAATAAAAACTTGAGATTCTGCCTTTGGGAATATCTTTAACATATTAATATTGGTGAGTTTGCCAAATAGTTAATAGACATCAATATCCTGTCACCAAAATAGAAGTGCCAAGAAGAGATTAAAATAAGCTGAAAGGAAATGTGTTGGTTTCAGGAAAATTCCTTGAAAATGTAGGAGATTCAGTTTCCTAAGCATAAATTGTCATGTGTACACACCTCGTTAAGAAGGAGCGTTTAATAGAAAAAAAATACTTTTTTACTCCACTAATGTGTCCAACCAGCTCCCACCTCAAATAGCACAGCTTGGTTGGTAAGTTAAATGTTCAGAAATAAAATAAAAAGATAGTGAAATCAAAATTAGTCCAAGAGCTATTAAAATTGGCCTAATAATCAGGTTTAGAGAACCTAAATTTTGTGGTAAAATATCCAAATCCAAATCCCAGTAGTTATCCCAGCTGAAAAGATAAATGAACCCTGTTCCAATAACTCATTTTGTACAAAGGCTTTAGTCAAAACCATGAATGCAGAAGTGTCTTAGGAAATATTATATTTCAACATTATTTTAATCTGAAAAAATATACTTTAAAATGATATTTAAAGTTAAAATGTTTTTGTCCATGCTGTCTCTTTGTGCAAACCCATCATATGATGTCAGCTTAAAATTCAGTTGCATGATTCTCTGACTCAGTGGTTAGTAAGCCAAAAAGTACCAGAATCTGCTCAACCTCTTCACAGTGTCACTCAGATGGTCTCTTTCGTCATTGCTTAATGGCTCATTTGTATTCACATGAGTGCCATATATCACATGTCATTAAAACCACTGAGTCTATGGGAAGCTTGGTACACAGTGCCTGAGAAGGGTCCTTTGTAAGCTCTCTTGACTGTACTTTGAATATGGAAAATGAAAAATTTGACCTTGATGACCTTTCAGAGCCCTTGGCTCCTGCATTGCCATGCTTTCCAGATTCTAAAATGACAGTTGAGAATGTCAAAGGTGATGTAGTACCTGACAGTGTCCAAGCACGGGAATTCAAGTAATCAGATTATTTTTACCTTGCAGTATGTTGATTTTTGTGGCCCAAAGTGACTACAACCTAATACACATGACAGTGATGTCATATTTTCATCCAGATTCAAATTCAACTGCCATTCACTGAGTAAAATCTATGCTTTGTAAGCAGATATGCTGAGCCTTATCACACATATTTCAATTAACACTTACAAAATTTCCCAAGATAGGTTTTGACATTATCACCATTGTGTCGTTACAGAGATTGATGCAGAGGAGAAGTTATTGAAGGGAAGAATGGAATCTGAATGCTCCACGACATGGTCCATATCCTTGCACCTCACGTGCATATGTACAGTGGTTAGATAACAACCCTCAACACCCGCTCTGGACCAGATACTGTGTTGTATGAATGCTTTATTTGTTTGTGTGTGTGTGCATTTGAGAAACTTTATATGTGTGCATGTATATATGTGTGTGTGCATGCGAAGTTTTATGTGTGTGTATGTATATATGTGTGTATGCATATGAGAAGCTTTATGTGCGTGTGCATGTATATATGTGTGTGTGCATATGAGAAGTTTTATATTGTGTGTACATGCATATGTGTGTGCATATGAGAAGTTTTATATGTGTGTGCATGTACATATGTGTGTGCATATGAGTAGCTTTTTATTATGCATGTGTGCATGTACATATATGTGTATGTATATGAGTAGCTTTTTATTGTGTGTGTGCCTATGTGTTGCAAGGTAGGTACTATTTAATATGTGAAACACAGAGATATAATATTTTTCCCAAGTTGACAACTCTTCTACATGATTAGAGGGAGGATATAACTCAGTGTGGTGTAGTTTTTAGAGCCCATGCTCTGAGCCAAGTCAGCATTCTGCCTGTAGAGTCTGTTTTTCAGTCTCCCAATTTTATGACACTTCTATCATTACTGGACCATGGCTCAAAGCCATTGTGACATTATTTCAATCTTTGCAATGAAATGAAGGGTAGATTTGAACATTTTCTATTCTCATCATTTGGAGTCATTCAGAAAAGATGATAATAGGGGAAAATGGCCTTTGCTTTGTTCCTGGAGTCTTTATTTTGTTAAGTGAGATTAAGATATTTGCATATAGGCTAATTTGAATCCTCTGTTTTTATTTTTGTCTTTATTATCCATAATTGCATACATTGTATAAGTAAATCTTATGATGCAACACCCAATTCTTTCCTCCCAATCCTCAACCCACTGGGGACCCTCCTCGTTGGGTGTACTGGCTTAGCCCCTGGGGTAGAAGGGTTATAAGTAGCATAGCAAGTAACCAGGTTCCCTCATACCCCCCCATCTCTGTTTTAATGGAGAGGCAGGTGCTATGGATCTAACTTTGGTAGGTAGTAAAGACTATGAATACCTTCTAAATGGTGATGTTCCATCTATACCATTAAGTGAACACAGGAAAGGACAAGGGAGGAAACATACATGCTTCTCCTATAGAATAACAACTGACCTTGCAAATAACACTTAGAAGGAATGATTTGGAGAAATAGACTTTGTTTAAATGCAAATTCATTCAGAGCATCTCTGGTGGAGGACCAGTCACATGTACGAGTATGTTATTGCTCTCACAGTTATATTCAGTTACAGCTGGAATCTACTTTTAAATACCACATTTTTCCTTCTAAAGTAACAATCCATTTTCACTTTTGAAAACTTACCCTCAGCTCTCCAAAATAAAGTTTATCAAATTCCCTTCTGTTTTTAGTAGCAACAATGAAAAGAGACAATTTCTTACATGGAGAATTGACAAGTGACAGTGATTAATGACATTTTTGTTTATGGGCATGGCAGGAGGCCAAGACTAAGCAGTGCTTCCCTAGACCCCTTGTGGGTAAAATTACAGCCAAAAACAGGTGCAAAAACATTACCCATAACATAGCACAAGAAGGCTGACATCCAAGAAAGTCTACCCACATTAGTTTATATAATTTGTACTTCACTGAAGGAGAAATAGGGATTGAATTTGTTCCAACACAGTTTGATGCTCCATTTTCATTCTTGGTGGACATATTGTTTCCAAAACCAGTCAAGATAAATATAAAAGGATTATGTTGATTTCTAGTTTATAATTATTTCACATTTGGGTGGCTTTTTGCTTTTTAATTTTCTTTCAGAATTTCACCTTCATAATTATCGAACCCAAGTGAATTCATGGAACACGAACTTTACTTTCTCATCTTTATGTGCTGTGTCCTTGAAAAGCTTCCAGTCCCCTCAGGAGAAACCAAACCTCCAGCATTATCTGTTCTCCCTAACTAAATGAAATCTGCAGAGCAACTAACATCCCACTTGCTTCAGTGACACCATGTATTTCTTCTTCCACCATCTCATCACTAGGATCCCAGATTTGTAATATTTATGCATTAAATGTTCCCATTAAAGTTATTGGCTGTGATGTCCCCACAGGAAAGAGAGAAAAGTCGCCTCAGGCACTCTCTGTCTACAGACACAGATAAAGAAGATAAAGACCAGAAACACACAGTGACTCACTCTTACTGAGGGAGAAATAAAGTGGAAAACTTCTGATGAAAAGAAAACCCATAAAATGCAAGTACTCAAACAGGTATATTAGATAAATAAAAAATATTTTGTAAGGAAAATAGGCTCATAAAGAAAAGGAAACAGCCATAATTTTTTTTTTAAAATGCATGTCTTTTTATTTCCTATCAGACATTTTGGGTCCACATTGAATGTTTCTGAACATTTTCTGAAAAATCATTCAAGTGCTCTAAAATGTTATGTGAATTTCTCCTGACATACTCTCTGGATTTGAATATTATTAAGGCATTTATTCCTATCAATTCAATGAATATATCTCCAGTGACACCAATACCTAGACTCAGCTTTGCAACCCCCTATTGTATACTGATATTGAAAGAAAGAAATAAAGTTATATTAACAGTAGCGTTCAATATGTTGAAATTTTGTTATGTTCTTTAAAGTCCTTTTCTCCTAAGGCATTTGAGCTGTTCAGAAATTGAACAGAGAGTTTGAGACACAACCATTATCCATCACCAACTGTTTAAAACATAGGTTAGTCAAACATGTCCAAAACCATCAGTTCCCATTTCAATATCAAAATCACCACATAATCCAACTTCAGTTGAATATTTCCAAGAATAGGTCATTCTGTCTACAGTCCAGTAGGAGTGTGGGAAAGTGAGCAGGGATATTTTAAGTCGTCTGGAAAAATGAAGAATTGTCCCAATAAATATACCAATGACACCACTCCTGAAAATAACTGTCTGAATCTAGGCTTTTCTCCATATCAAAAAAAAAAAAAAGATGGACTAGAAATATTCCACATAAGCCAACTACCAACTCTACTTTTGCAGGCATCCAAGGATGTCCTAATTATCCCATGGGGACTAGAGACATTTGTTAAGTCTCTTCAAAGTGGAGCTTAGAACCAATTTGAAGAAAAAATGTAGAGTTCCAGTTTATGGTATGAAGGGCTTATTGCCAAATTGGATAAAACCTTCTCATCTAGGTCTGTGTCATTGCCTTACATGCCACCGAAATCAGGCTGGAATTTGCACAGAAGCTACACTATCTTAAGCTTTCCACAGCTGGTCTCAAAAAATAAAGTAGAGAGTGATTGAAGAATATTGAACCAAGACCTCTGGCCTCCATATGCATGCAGGCATGCATGCACGTGCACACACACATATACATGTGCCTACTCACATACACAGAATAAATACATACATGTAAGAATACATACAATTATAGTCAAACACATGAATAAGTGATTTTATTCAAGATTATTTTTGAAAATTCTGAATCTCCTATAGGTAAGGTGAAAAGTTAGTCAGTCAGTATGAGAACTTTTAGTAAATTTTTAACATTTTCTACCTGTGAATTAAAGAGTGAATTGAACAATGTTGACATAAGAAATAATGGATGTAATCATATCATGACTATTTTTTTTTTTGGTTTTTTGAGGTAGGGTCTCGCTCTAGTCCAGGCTGACCTGGAATTCACTATGTAGTCTCAGGGTGGTCTTGAACTCACGGCAATCCTCCTACCTCTGCCTCCACTTTTATTAAATTCTTTATATTTTATCTTTTGGACTTCATTGGCAAATGTGTCCGTTTTTTATCCTTTTATTCACTCATTCATTCATTCATCAAATAAGCTTATGATATTGAATCAGAAAACCTGGAAGAAAAAGATATATGTATATATATGTATATATATATATATATATGTATATATATATATATGTATATATATGTATATATATAGTTCTTAAAGAGTTTACAACTTCTATCTCCATGAAAAAATAAATAATAAATGCCTATGCAAATATTTGACTGTTCCAAAATCCTGGATGGTGCGGCACGCAAAGTCTTTTCTATTGCAATATGTGAAACCTACGAGCTCCAGATCACAGAACTGTATGAATGTTGTCTTCACCATGCCTCACTCTGTTCTAAGTGTGCTTAGAAAGCCCAAATTACCCCACAGTAGCAAAATTTATCTCTTTGTCCACCATAAAGTGTGTTGATGCCAACATTGCATCACCTCAGATAAATGTTCATAATTTTCCATTTTCCCTCCGATCCTAGGTTTCAAGTAGGCATTTCAACCTAACGAAAGAAAGTCATACTTCAATATGAGAATGATTGACACTTTTATGGTATATCCATTACATGTTTAATAAAATATTTTGTTCCTGTCTTCTTTCACTTTAGTCCTATTATTCTGTCAGTAACCACTTGGATATAAACTTAAATAAGATGACAGACACAGAAATCTCTTTCCCATTGTCTCTGAATATACACACCTAAATATGCATACAGGTGATCACCAGGTTACACTATGGAATATTCACTTATCGCATTTATTAATTTTGTATCTATCATTATAAGAGAAATGGAAGGGAAATTATCAGATATGTTAGCCGAATATTTTATAAACTTATTTTACATAACCAATCCTAAAACAGTCTTGGTCCTGTTTAAAAACTTCTTTAAAAATGGCGGTCATTGGGGGGCTGGAGAGATGGCTCAGCGGTTAAGGCACTTGCCTCCAGTGCCTAGGGCCCTGGGTTCAATTCCCCAGTACCCATATGCCAGATCCACTAGGTGGTGGCCCTGGTGTTCTCTCTCTCTCTCTCTGTCTCTCTCTGTCTCTCTCTCTGTCTCTCTCTCTCTCTCTCTCTCTCTCTCTCTCTCTCTCTCTTTCTCCTCTGTATCTCTACTTGAAAATGAATAAATAAAATATTTTTAAAAAACGGCAGTCAATTTCAGGGACCAATGTTCCAGATTATAAATTATTTAGGATTTTGGGACTCCTCCCTTCTCCCTGCAGTGTCTCTAGATAGCTTCATACATAAGCACATCAATCAAAGGGTCCAAAAATAAAATGGAGACAAAATTAAAATATCTAAATTCACTTTGTGCATCACTCTTTCAAGAACAAAGACTATTACCTTGTTTCATTGACAGGTTTTAAAAGAGACCATGTCAAACAAATATACCGAAACATGCTTACCTTAAAAACTGTAATTCTTCCTCACTCCCTCTATCTGCTTAAGTTAGACCATTCGAAAATCTCCCTTCCCCTACAGTCTCCATGATTCTCCCATCTTCAGCCTGTACCCAGACATTACAATGAGATCCTTAACTTTTTTTGTTTTTTGCTCATTTCTATAAACAAACACTTGACCAGCAGCAATGTAGCGAAGGAAAAGGTCTCTTATGGCTTCGCGTTTCAAGGGGATGCAGTCCATCATGGAGGAGGATGTATGTCAGCAGGAACATGAAGAGCTGGTTATGTAGTGTCCAGAATCAGAATGAAGAACACGAAGTTGAGCCAAGCTGTAAAACTTTAAAGCTCAACTCAGTGACACACTTCCTTCCCACAATCTTCCCAAAAAGAGGTACCAGTTGAAGACCAAGTATTCAAATACATGAGTCTTGGGAACATTTTATATTTAAACCACAACAGAGCCAAGCTTGCAATAAACACACTAGTGGTAGTGAATGAACTTGACCTGCTGTTACTCCTGCCTCAGCCTCTCCAGGGCTGATATTACAGGTGTGTACAACCACCCCATACCAGAACTGAAATTCCTCTGACAGTAGTCACCTACAAACTTGAGTTTGTATAATCCTATGACCTCTCCTTCTTTCTCTTCATGTCTTATTCTGATTCTTTAGCCATTCTGGACAGTCTTCTCCAATGAATACACTTCTGTTCTCGTCTTGGTAAAAATTCTCATTCCTGCCTGGTATATACAACTTTTCTGAATCCTCTTACACTGTTCTTCCAAACAATCAGTAGATAACTTGTATTCAATTCTAGAGTGTCTTAACCTTAAATACGGATAAACATCCATGTCATAAATCACTCGAGGAAAGCCTTAAAGATGAAATAAAGAGCCACAAAATATATGAAAAGGAGGTGGTATCCATTGAGATAATAAAGAAAAACAAAAAGCAGAGCAACAACACAAAACTCCTTGTTTTTGAGATATTTCCTGTTCCTCCATTAATTTATTTAAGCCTGTATTCATTGTAAAGTTTTGTTACAAAAGTATGGGCTTACTTAGTTCATGTTCAGCTAGGAAAACTGATGGTAATGGAGTTCATATTAAGGAAAATAAACCGAATGTTGAAAGAGAAGTAGTGTATTTGTTGCCTTATATATGGAATGTGCACACATCATATATATATGACATGAAATATATATGACATTAAAATAGGAGTATTTAGGAAGATATATGGGAATGGAATAGTAGAAAAGGACAAGTGGACAGGAGAGACAAATGAGATGTTAATATTACCAAATTGTATGATATATACCTAAATAAAAATGATTAAAATAGACCAGAGCAATCCTAATTTGCAAGAGAGCAGCTAGCCATGTTGACAAATTTTAGAATAAAAAGGTCTCGGCTGAGGAAACAGTAAAAGTAATGCTTGATGTGTCTGAGAAAAGTTGGGTTATCATATAAAGTTTATCGAATATTCTAGGATTTAAACTGCAAGGAGTGGGTTTCTATTTTTGAGAGACTTTATAGTGAATTTATATTTATATGAGGAAGATCCTATACCAAGAATAAGAATCACCTCAATTTGAGACAACATAGCAAGGTGTAGGTTTCAAAATGTTGAAATGTCCAGATATGCCCGTCATTTCGACATTTGTGGGAAAGAAGGTCGGCTCCATATGTAGATATGCTGATAACTAGTTAAAAATAGACTGCAAATATCCTCAGACTAAAACTGATATGTTTGGTCATATGTATTTAGTTGTATGCTTATTTGATTCCATTCCTTCTGTTTTCTAGAATAAAAGTATACCCTACCCTCAGCTGTATGTGAGGATTAAGAGAAACAGTCTGAGCTCCAGACTGGGTCCAGAGCACTTAGACAAGCATGTTCAGATTTCTTTGGTAAAACAGTGAGGGGCTGGGGAGATGGCTCAGCAGTTAAAGGCACTCCCTTGCAAAGCCTTCAAGCCCAGGTCTGATTCCCCAGTACCCATATAAAGCTGTATGCACATGACACATGTATCTTGAGTTTGGTTGTTTGGATCCTAGCATATCTCTCTCTCTCTCTCTCTCTCTCTCTCTATATATATATATATATATATATATATATATATATATATATATATATATATATATAAAATAAGTAAATAAATAAATATTTATAAAAACATTAGCTGGATCTAAATAAAAAATATTTATAAAATCAATAGAGGGATCTATGACAACCTTGTAATTTAGTTTCCTATAAATGTGTTAATTCTTCCTTTACAAGTAGGAAGTGTTTGAGTTGTAGTTTATTAAGAAGTAGAACGTTTGTGTTTTTTTTTTTTTAGCATTTCTAGCTTTGTAGTCACACTTACAAATTCTACTTTGCAGGTATGCTTATTCATCCAAATTTGGACAAAGACAAAATTCAAGATTCCAATCACTTTTTCTTTCTTGTAGGAATCTTTTAGACATGGCAGTAATCCCTTTTTCAGATGGAAGAGTCCAAATATGACACATCAAGAAAACGTTCTTTTGAAGGGGACAAAGTTTTACCTAAAATCATCAGAAAGGAAAAGAATGTATACAGAACTTAGTGACTGCCACTGTTCCTACCCTGAACTAGAGAAATCAAAGGGGTTAAAATCCAGAGGAGCAGACTCACAAAGGAAAGAAAGAAAGAAAGAAAGAAAGAA
>PVHP010053305.1:0-10789 GCA_004024765.1 Zapus hudsonius
TTGCTTGTCTGTGCCATATAGCAGTGTGTTCTGCACTCTCAGGCCATCGGTCGATGTAACTTGAAGATGCCTCCTGCTCTCTCAAGATATTGTTGGTCTGGTTCCCCTGGCAGCTCATGCAACACCATCCGGCATTACCCAGGCTGCCCTTCTGGGAGCTGATTTCGTTTCTGGATTCAGCAGGGTCTCTCAGTGTTGTGTGATATCAGTCTGTGGAATCCTCAGCAATAGGGTCTTATCTTTTGCCTGAGGTGGGAGTGACCCACATGGTCCCTAAAATAAGACAAACTTTTGTCACAGCCCTTGGACCAACGTTTTTTAAAATCAGAACAGGAAGAGAATGACAATGAGGCCACCAACAGAGAGTCACACAGTGAGTGACCCGGCCCTGAGTCAGCTTAAACAATAAAATAAGAATTTCAAGACATGTGACCCAATAACAGGAAACGAGGGCAAGAGTGAGGGGTTTTGGTAAGCAACAGCCGTCTTCCCCACTAAGGTCTGCTTAATGCCCTTTCCAGGTTAGAGGAAAAGATAAACACCTCTGTTGGGAGGGCCGAGCACACGCTCACATAATGGTGCCATCCGTCTCTGCCATCCCTACCCAAGCGTGATGCGTGGTTAGAAGCAAACACCCCGTCCCAGGCCAGGTAATGAAATGTCATGACAGTCCTTCCTGCTCCGCTCCCAGCTGCTTCACAGCACCCGCTAATAAAGACACATGGCTTTTATGTTGTCCATCTGTGTCCCCAACACAAACAGAAAAGTGTGCTTGCCTCACTGGTCTGCCCTCAGCCAGAGAAATGTGTCCTGGTAAGATGAGTCAACCTTGACCTGACCTCTGATTTCTTCCTAAGCTAGACCTCACCAGTTCTGCCTCCCAGTCACTCACTCCATCAAACATACTGTTTGCTTTAAAAGAACGACAGAACCGCAGCGGTCTTGTTTATGCACCAATGAATCAAGCCTTGTTCACAGAAAATAAGATCTTAAAATACTGGGATTCCAGCGTGTGTGATTTTTCTCTGGGCTGTTTATTTCTTTTAAAAAAATATATTTATTTATTTACTTACTTGAGAGGCAGAGATAAAAGAGGAAGAGAGACAGAGAGGGGCACAGAGAGAGAGAGAGAGAACAAAAGTGAGTTTGGAGTATGGGCGCATCGGAGCCTGGGGACGCTGCAAAGGAACTCCAGATGCATGAGCCACTTTGTGCATCTGGCATTACGTGGGCTCTGGGGAATCAAAGCCGGGCTGTCAGGCTCTGCAAGCAAGTGCCTTTAACCACTCAGCCATCTCTCTAGTCCTCTCTCTTTCTTTCTTTCTTTCTTTCTTTCTTTCTTTCTTTCTTTCTTTCTTTCATACAAGAGACTCCATCAGGGGGATCAAAGAATTGGAAATAAAGTTAGAGAAGAACTTGAAGAAGATTTGATTTGGAACCTAAGTGGAAGTCAGAGTCTTATTTTTTGTATATTTACTTTCTTTTTTCTTTCTTTCTTTGAATGAGAGTGGCACACACACAGAGAGAGACAAAGAGAGAGAGACAGAGAGAGAGAAAGAGAGAGAGAGAGAGGGCACCAGAGCCTCCTGCAAACGAACTTCAGACACATGTACCACTTTGTGCGTCTGGCATTACGTGGGAACTGGAAAATCAAACCTGGGGTGTGGGACTTTGAAAGCAAGTCACTGAGCCATATCCCAAGCCCTGAATGAATCTTCTTTGTGGTGTCTGCCTTCAGCACTCTACATGAATTCACTAAAAGCATGAGTCCTTAGAGAAAATCTTATCATCTTGAAATATGATCCTGTTTCGTACAGGTCTTTATGGCCCATTCATAATACACACACAAGACCGTGTGTCTATAAACTCAGTTCATTGTCCTTTACCCAACACGAGGTATGTATATGGAGAATTCACAACTGCTTCTGCCATATGCCTTCATGTCCTGCCACATTTCACTCCTGTGGCTTTACACCCACCTCCTCGTAGCTACTAGAAAAGCAGAAGTGAAGGAGCTCCCTTCATGAGGATCCCAGGAGAGTTTTGTTGAGGGTTTGTGGCCGTTGAATTAGATCTAGCAATGCGAAGGCATTGTTGGCATCGCGCAGTACTGGGATTTCTTTCTAGTACTTCAGTTATAAGACCGACAAGGAAAGAAAGTCCTTGGCCTACCTGAAGGCAGCCATAAAATTCTAATGAGATGTGCCAGCTAAATGCCTGGGACAGACCCTGACTCACACTAGACCCTGAAAGTATTGTCATTATTATTATTTTAAAACATTATAGATGATACAAGAAATCTGACCAACACCTCCAACACTGTAACTGACACAGGAAATCAATGAACACACACCTTTTGCACTATTTGGACTCCCAGTTGTGGAGAATGCGTGTTTCTTAGCACACTCGGCTTGTGGACTCCCTGAAAGGCTTATTGGTTGCTGGAATGACCGTAAGAATCCAGCTAGCTGATCACTATTTTTTCACTAAGCGGGATCTAGGAGAATTCAGGCAGAAGAGTGATTTCATTTCCAGTTGGGATTTATCCAAAACATGGGGTGAAGGGGATCTATTAATAAATTGTGACTTCAGTAATTGAAGGAACACACAGGCCACTTGCGTGTTAAAGTGAAGTTTTGTTAAGAGTGTCCTGGCAGGTTGGAGTGTTCTTTTAAGCATTTTAGCAGTAACAAGCTGCTTCCTAGTTAAGAATCTTAAAAATAACTATATCATTACATAAACATTCGACATCCACCTTCTGCCAATCCATGCTCTGTTTTCTTTTGGAAAAGAATAATTCGCATGACCCAAGAGCCTCTATTATAGAATGCTAATGTTCCTTAAGACAGTAAATGTCCCCCCAAAATATGACTGAGGACTCATGCTCAGGTTTGGATGACCTGTGCAAGATTGATTGATTGCAAAGATTCAGGTTTTGCAAGCTGACATGTGAGAGTCAACACAAATCAGGTCCTCTGGGAATATTGTCACCGAGGTAAGGGTATCTCAGCATGACCAACTGGACCCTGGAGAGTGGGTCTGGGAACTCTCCGACAAACCCCACAGCTAAATAAATAGCAAATATGGCCTGCCAACGATTCCAAGAGCACCTCAGAATTAAACGACATTAGAACTAAGTTAGATGAAGTGAGCAACGCTCCTGCATTGTTGGAACCTGGCTATCAGTGAGCCAAGTCAGATTCACGCCTGGGTACATGTCAAATAGGTCCCAGAGGGACAAATCAGGTTTTACAGCTGTGTGTGGTAGAGGGGCAGGAGACAACGAGGAAAAAGCTGTCTCAGAAAGCTTAGATGGCCGTGAGAAGCACTGGAAGAAATGAGAGCAGCGGTGAATTCTGATGTCTAGGACTGGGTCATGAACAGCAGAACAGAGATCCGGGATTAGGACCGAAACCAGAGCCAGCAAGTTGACTAGACGCTGATCCCCTTGCACCCAAAATCTAAAGTCTATCAGTGGAAATACTGATTAGAATGTTACCGGTCAGTCCTCAAAGATGGCTTCCACCGAGGCAAGCTTTGACGTTGCTCTAGCCCTATGATTTGCTTCGACCAGGAGCGCTTAGAAAGAGACATGGTGATTTTTTTTGAGCTTTCATATTCCAGTTTTATCACCTGGGATGCTTTCTCTCGAGTGCCAGCTGCCATGTTGGGCGAACTCCAAGTCTTCTAGCGAAGTCAGATAAACAAATACTCTCTGACCAACAGCTCCGACAGCATTCAAAGTCAGCGTTCCCTCGATTCCCTCAGCTCAGTCGTCAGCCAAAGGTCTGGAATCCTTGCTGCCAAATAAGGAAAGTCTTACTGAACTTAAATAGGAGTTCTCAGAGCATAACCTGGAATCTAGATGCCGTGGAGATCAAACCAATGACCCCAGTGGTCAGAACTGACTTGACTCATAATTCCTGCTAAGAACAGCAAATGGCGGCCAGAGAGAGAAGCCCAAAGTCCAAATACGGTTGCAGAAATCGATCCCTTTCTCTGGGAACCAAAATCAACAGACTGTTTCCCATCACCTCTCGTCCTTTGGAACTGTTAACATTTAGAAAGAATAATTCTCCAATACCTTCTCTGCATTGGTTCTTACGCTTGGCTTCCTCTGGCATCCCAGCATATCACGTGTGACACAGAACACGCACGTGGGGGGAGGGCCCAACCACCAAGGCTGACTACGCTTTTGACTTGAACTTGCCTTCATGAGTGTGTGACTTTAGGAAGTAAGGTGCTTCTCTTGAGATAGGAATTAAAGCATTCCCACTCCTTCATGGCTTGCTTTTCAACTAAACTGTTTATTAGATATAAAGAAGCGTCTGCTGAAGGATTGGGACCAGAGAAAGCCATGACTGGGACACTCTCGTTGGATTACACACGATGGAAGAATTCCAGTGCAGACCTTAGTAGCCTTAGTATCACTGTGACCAAGAACAAGACAGAAACAAGCTATGTGATCACACATTTATCTTAGCTCATGGTTTGAGAAGGTTTCAGTCCATCCACAGGCATGAGAGCAGCTGAATTCATGGCAGCTGGAACATGCGTGAAGGCCGTTCACATCATGGCAGACCAGAAAGATGGCCGAGTGGGAGGAACAACGGGCCAGGCATAGTCCTCAAAGGTCCAACTCTACCAACCTACACCTGCCACCTAGTCTACCTGCTACAGGTTCCACATCCTACCCAAATGGTCCCTCCAGCTGGGGACAGTCAAAACATGAGCAAGTGAGGAGCATTTCAGACTCAAAGCATAAGTAGACCAACATCTCAAGTGACAGTTTAAAACCTCCCAGCTATTATGACGGCCTCACAGGCTTCTACATACAGGCTTCTACAGGCTGAGAATCCGTTACAGATCTGTTTCCACTGGGGGATTATGATCTCGCTAAAGGCTAAACCAGATACATTTCTCCAGAATGTAAAGGCAAAATTCTGCCTCATCCTTCCTTGGCCAAAACTTTAGCCAGGGAAGCTTGGTTTATTGACCAGAATAGAATGGTTTGGTTTTTCAAGCGATATGCACGTCTGTTGAAGTTTCTGAGAAGTCCTCAGATGCCTTACAAATCTCTTAAATTCACATTAATGGAAAAAAATGACCTATTTATAAATGATAGGTATTCTTAGAGGAATCTAACGTGTCTATTTAAAATGCATATAATGACTCTGGAGTAACAGATATTGACAATTGAAATCCATTGGGTATCTGCTTTAATTAAGTAGATGGTTTCACATTAATTAGTGTATTCATTATTTACTTATATATAACAGTCACATTTTAGAACATAAAATATGACTTCACATGATTTAAAAAGAGTTTTGAGTTAAATAATTCCCTACTATCCAGTTCGACAGACCTACTAAGGATCAACTTTGCATTAGGCTCTGTGGTACATTTAATAGCTACAAAGATTAATGAGATATGCTCTCTACCCCCAAGGACTTGTCAGTGTAGGAGAGGAACAAAGGAAGCAATTAATTATTATACAATGTGATAAATGCTACACTTTCCCAGGGAACAATATGATTTGAGAGAATAAGAGGGGGTGAGGTCCATTTGACTTGGAGAATGCATTGCTAAGTACAGGAGAAGCAGCATGGGGTTGGGATGGGCCTCTCCATCTGATCAAGTTAAGTAACAGCTCGACCTGGCGAAGCGTCAGAAATACACATCAGTGGACGAATACAAGTGTGAGCAAAACTCTGAGGTCCTCTGTGGAAAAAGCATAACTATCAACCAGAACCAGGGAGGAGGGTGACAGAGACGTAACGCTGGGACGCTGGGGCCCTGGATCAACAATGAGGATGTAGAAAAGATTGAGAAATACTCACCTGGCACCTCTCTTACCCACCTGATTGTGGGGACCCTGGGGAGCACACCACCCTCTCCCTGGACATCATTCTAGAAGGGTCATTCTGGAAGCATAGGCACGAGGAAACCCAAGGTCTTATATCACTGAGTCTACAGGCTGGTGACATGAAACTTGTCTAGCATCCAATAGAAAATAAAAGATTGAATCTTGTGTTTTTCAAGGTAGAATCTCAGGCTAGCACAGGGTGACATGGATCTCACTGTGTAGCCCCAGGCTGGCCTTCCACCTCACAATGATCCTCTTACCTCAGTCTCCCCCCACCCCCCAGTACTTATGACAAAAGGTGTGAGTCACCAGGCCCACTTAGAAAATAAGAGATGTTTTTGTGGAAACATCAAAGGTGTATTTGGAAGAGAAATTTAAATATATTAACTACTGGATAATCAGTCACATACCACATAAATGGGTTCAACACAGGCCCAACGGAGTGAAAACTCAGAACTGTCTCTGTTCATAGCCTCCTATCCCATAGAGGCTCTGAGGGCCTTCCGTCCTGGATCCTCTCCAGCTCTACCAGGCCTTGAACTTGGCTTTGGGAGACTTTCAGACGTGCCAATACTAACAAAAGGGAATTTTGCCTATGGAAATCGACAGGGATGACAGATGAGCCAAAGAGGACAGGGTGTTGATGGCCTTTTAATATAAGTTCTTGGATGGCCTCTGTGCAAGCGGAGTCTGTATGGAACTGAGTGGGGAGAGGACTAGAGGCGGGGAGGCCGGATGCAGGGCAGTTGAAGAGTGAGGATGGCGGACAGGCGAGGACAGTGGGACGCTAAGGTGTCTGTCCCATTCAGCCATGATAAAATAAGAAACGATTCTTCCTTCAAAGAAGAAGACAGTTGGAGAGTTTGGAGACCAAAGAGAGACGGCAGTAGAATGAAACACAAGTGGAGATTTGAGCACAAGGTCGAGTCAGGACACAAGGGAAGGCGAGAGCTGTAATAGCCATTCGGAGAAGTCATCCAGAGCCTCTTCGATGTCTCCCCTGGTTCCAACATCTGACATTTGAAGAAAATTCCAAGACCCGAAAGACACTCTATTCACCTCCTGCGTGATGTCCAGCCTTGTCCTGCCCTCCAATCAAGAGACACAGGTCACCCTTACTCTACGCCCACCCTCAGCACGACACTTTGGAGTCAGTGATACTTTTAATTTGAGTTAGTTTATTTACTTGCAAGGAGAGAGAGAAAGGGAGAGAGAAAGAGAGAGAGAGAGAGAGAGAGGTGAGACAGACAGAAACAGACAATGGGTGCACCAGGGCCTCCAGCCACTGCATACGAACACCAGACGCATGTGCCACTTTGTGCATCTGACTTTCCACGGATGCTGGGGAATTGAACCCGGGTTGTTAAACTTTGCACACGGCACCTTAACTGCAGAGCCGTCTCTTCGGTCCCTCAGTGACACTCTTTAACTGTTACAATTTTTCTTGTTTTGCCTTCAGCAGAGGGGAAAAAAGCTGCTCACCATTCTCCACAGAATATTCCTCCTTCGAACTCAGAGTTAATTAACATTTACTGAACCTTTCTTGGACACATGGCGCAGTGCCAAACTCCTGAAGGAACATTAGAATGGAGGTATTGGATGTAACCAAAATAGGAAAGGAGGAAAAACACGCCAGTTTCACAGGTCAGAGCCAAGTTTAGCACTTTTTCCTCACATGGTTACAAGAAACTGACCCCCCAGTAAACAAATTCACTCACAGTGGAAAGCATTTGGATTCATAACTACATGATATTTAACTTTCTTAAAATCAATTCATAAGCTCAAGCTCTGGGCTATCTTTAAATCCCTTCCCTACCAATAACAAAAGAATGTGTAGAAGCCTTTTTAGACCATCTCTGGGTCATTACCAGACTCTGGAGGCCATGGCTCTACAACGCATCAACCTGCAACCAGAAAGCCCTTATCTCCCATACTCCCTGCATTCCCTCTCTTATGACGCTGGTTGTCAACCAGAGCTGCCCGTTAGCATGATGGGGGCTGAAATAAATAAGTGTCCTCAGGTTGTCCACTGCAGACAGCATGTCCTGAAAAGGGACTCGACTAACCCCTTTGTCAATCTCCCAAGAGAGTCTAAGATGCAGCCCAGTGAGATGCGACGTATCTCTAAACCTACCTGTCTATCAAAAACCCGTCAACCTTTCCAAATCTACCTCCAGCCACTCAACAAAGTTCTAAATCTCCGAGGCAATGGCCTGACGCTCTTGGGTTCTCCAATTCCTCATCCTCACCACCTAGGACATATCTCTCCTTCCCTACCCTCTTCACACACAGTCCTGTCCTTCAAAATCCTTTTCAAGCAGATCAGGGTTGGGGATATGTCGGCACTTCAGTCTACTATGGCCCAGTCACTGTGCAGAGATAAGGACACGATGGAGTAACCCCACCCACCCATCACGGTCTAGGTGAGACACAGGGTTGGAGTTCCTGTGCAAATGGCACGCAGTCCAAAGGCTTCCAAGACCTGCTTAATCTTAACATGTAAGCTTTTCTCTCGAGGCTTTCAATTTCAAGCAAAACTACCTGTTCTCAAATGCGTCTCCACTGGAGGTGCTGCAAAGGAAACATGTCCCCGTGCGAGGAGCCACAAACTAACACAAAACCCAAAGAACTATCCAGTCACTGGGCCATGGAGAGACACGGGACCAGAGGGTTAGAAGAGAGGACTTAGGAAGTCCCCAGAGAGAAGGACTCTGTTCTCGAAAGACTTAGAAAATACCCGGTGGAAAGGGTTTTCATTTGCTTTTGACCTTCTTTTCTGGACATGTGTAGACAGAGAACGTCTTTTACCGTCTAAGACCCAGGGTGGCCGTGGGGTTCTATTTCCTAAGGATTTGCGTCGTGCATGGCGTCTGCATGTCTGCTCAGAAATTTGACTTAACTTGGACCTCTCAATGATTCCAAGAACTTGCTTTGGGGAAGGTGGGAGGGAAAAGGGCATTGAAACTAAACTCTGAAAGCCTCAGCAGACAATTAAAATGTTCTAAATGAAAATGACACTTGAAATGGTGAAATGATTCCAAGGGAACTTAATTGAGCATTAAATCTTCTTCTATTCTCTCGGTGTGTCCGTCTGTCTCTCAACACGCACACATATTACGCAATAGATATCAGTGGGTCTCATTTCTAGATGTCAAAACTAAAGCCAGACGACAAGCAATATCAAAACCATATGCACATGATGCCATCCTACCTGTCCACTAGCTGGTCCTTCCTTCGCGAGCCTGCGTCGTTCTCCTCCATCAAGCCTTTCCCACAGGAGGAAGGAGAGTGGGAAGGGAGCAGAGACGGCTCAGTGCCCACCTGGGACACCTTGAGCAAGTGACTTCATCACAGCTCTACAGTTCCCTTGTCCTAAGTGATAATGACGCCTCTTCGTTAATCCTTGGAAGGCTGAAAGGAGACAGTGGAAGTTCAAATAAGAACAGCAACTGGCACACAAGACCCTCTCGATCAAAGGCCATTTCTCCGAATAGATTCCTTCTTACTGAGTTAAACCTTTGATGGGTCATCACTACCTTTCATCAAGTTCCTCAAGTGAATGTCACACCTTCCCTCAGCTCCTTCTCTCCACAATCTGCTCACCTTCCTTAAACTCCTGGCCAGTTCCTAGTCCTGCTGCGAAATTTTCCTCCCAGAAGCTTCTTGACTTCATTATTCTCTGTGAAGCCACATTTTCACAACGGCCACACTTCTCCTAGGGATCTTATCACTCGCTACTATAATTTATTGATCATTTTATGTCCCCATATAATATGAGGCACCTGATGAAGCAGGCTGCTTTAATTTTATTATCCAATAACACAACACTGTCCAGGACAAAGTATTTATGTCCTAGGCAGTGCAATGTGTCCACTGAAATTTCCTGTCCTTCCATCGGGAGAAGCTGCGAGAGTAACTGTCACCAGTAAGTGTTCCCAGAAGTGTGTTCACTGGGGAACTATCTCCAGCCTGGGACAGTGTGAAACCTACTGAGCTTCTCCAGACTCAGAAAATGTGGAGCCCTGGCGTGGGGACAGCGGAGGCGCCGGGGTCCATGAAGCCAAGATTATTGATTCCCTGCATGAAGGACACTTGCTTGCATCAGCTCGCAGACACACAGTAGAACAAGACATCTTGTAGGCAAGGGGACTTGTAGTGGACCAAGTCACTTTGAAATTGTGGTTGCCTTGGCGCCCATGACCAGTCCAGTTCAATTAGCAAGGGGTAGTGGCACAGGCCTTTAATCTTAGCACCCAGGAGGCAGAGGTAGGAGGATGGCCATGAGTTTGAGGCCACCATGAGACTACATAGTGAATTCCAAGTCAGCCTGGGATAGAGCAAAACCCTACCTCCAGAAAACCAAAAACAAACCCAAAAATTGTCATTTAAATTTATTTTTGAGTTATCCATAAAAGCTATGTGGTAAGAAATATTACTAAAGAAGATCACTGGTTTTCATGTAGATTACTTTTTTTTTTTTGAGATAGGGTCTCATTTTCTTGCTTAGGCTGCCCTTTAACTCACTATGTAATCCAGGCTGCTCTCAAAAATACGATCCTCCTGCCTCAGCCTCACAAGTGCAGGGATTGTAGCCTTGTACCTTCGTGCCTCAGCCATACTGGAGATTCCCCCCCCCCGCCCCGTTTTTAAAGCTCAGTGTGTCAATGAAGTCAATGAATTCAACAAAGAATTATTTTCAGATGTATTCCAATGACCTGAATTCTTAAGATGAATAACATTATCTATCAGTAAATATATTACTGATAACTATAAATATATTACTTTCCCATCGGGTATGGACCCACTACAGAACCTAGCTATCATCAGTTAAAGAAATGAACTTTTGGGCTGAAGAGATGGCTTAGTGGTTAAGGCATTTGCCTGCAATGCAGAAGGACCTGAGTTTGATTCCCCCAGTGCCCA
>PVHP010053306.1:0-10815 GCA_004024765.1 Zapus hudsonius
CTCAGTGGTTAAGGCACTTGCCTGCAAAACCAAATGACCTGGGTTCAATTCTCCAGTATCCACATAAAGCCACATGCACACCCATTCTTTCTCTTTTCTCTGTGCTTACAAATAAATAAAAGTATTTTTTAAGTTGCTTTAAAAATCTCCAAAACGAATGAAGTTATGTTTTCATTTACATTTCTGAAGATTACGAAATTGAATCAAAGAGATAAGAGCTAGTTTACTATGCTACAATGTTGTTTAAAGACCCATAAGGGCTGGGGGCTTTCTTGTGACAGCAGGTGCAAGCCCTAAGATTAATCCCAGAACCCCCAACAAACAAAAATAAAAACAAAACTAAATAAGGCAATCACTATATGGGTGTTAAGGGACACTCGATGTTACTTGACAATAACTGCTAGGCATGGTGTGCCCGTCTTTAATCCCAACACTTGGGAAACAGAGGTAGGAGGATAGCTGTCTGAGTTCAAGGCCAGCCTGGTACTACAGAGTGAGATCCAGGTCAGCCTGAGTTAGAATGAGGCTTACCTCAAAAATACTAAAAAATAAAATAAAATAGCCTAAAATAGGACAAACTATTATTTTATATATTACCAATAAACAACAGTTACAATATATATTATTAAAGAAAAATACTATCATGTTCCCTAATTAAAATTTATAAGTTAACTTGTTAAACCTTTACAGCCCAGTATTCCATGACAATTGTATCAAAAGGTTGTTAAAATGAGGTACATTCTGCCCAAGAGTTCAATGCTGCTACCACATCAGTGCCGTGTTTGGTCAGTGGCATGAAGATGTATGTGTCACTATTGTACCTCGGCGACATGAAGAGGTGTGGAGTGGCAGTTATCCAGACGCACTCCCTGGAAGTACGTGGCGGTGATTTCAGTGTACTTCTTCATGTGTGCCCAGAGATAAGGACAGTCTTCTGGTTTACTCCCATAGCGAAGTTTAACACTGTCGCCCCAGCAAATAAGCTCTCTCCTTAAGTAAACGTTTGAACCTGTTAAAGACACAGAAAAGAAACATTTGTTTTTACACTGTTCAATTTCTACCCCAAATGATGGACTGGCTAAAGTGCTCTCTACAGTGGGAGTGAAGACAGCATTCATCCTGTGGGTGTGAGGGACTGGCTAGACAAATAAATGACAAAAGATACAGTTTTTAAAAATTAACATTAACATGTCTCATTTGTTTTGTAAAAAATCCTAGCTTATAAGTCTCTTCTAAAAATGTGAGTTCAATTTCAAGCTGTTTCTTAAGGAAAAATATTGACAGTAATGTCATAGGCCCTTAAAAACTTCTGTTTGCAAAAGGGGGAAACCTGGCTGCCTCCTGTGTTATCCATAACCCCTTACCCCATAGATTGATCCAGTATGCCCACAGAAGAGGATACCCTGTGAATTGGGGACAGGGAGGAGGGAAATGGGAATACCAACACAATGTTTGCTCATACAATGTATCTAATTTTGGACAATAAAGATTTAATAAATACATACAAACATATATATATTTAAAAAATTAAAACAAACAAAACTTGTTTGCTTGAGACATGGTTTTGCTCTGAAGCCCAGACTGGCCTTCAGCTTGCGATTGTCCTGCCTCAGCCTCTTCAAGTACTGGGTTTACAGCATGTACAACCACACCGAGCCCTAAACTTCCACTTCACTTTTCTCACTTTTTTTTGGAGGGGGTGGGCAGCTAGGTTACATTGAATCTATGGTATTCAGTAATACTGAAGAATCGCTTTTTATCTATCCACTTAGAGTGGTTAGAAAAGAGGCAGTGTTACTTTAACCCAAAGCTGTACACTTTTCTTACAAAAGAACAGAGGCTAGACACATTAAACATGTGGTGCACATCTTTAATTGCAGGACTGGGGAAGCAGAAGTAGGAGGGGATCACCATGAGTTTGAGTCCAGACTGGGGGACTACAGAGTAAGTGCCAGGTCAGCCCGGGCTAGAGTAAGACCCTATCTTGAAACACACACACACACACACACACACACACATATACAGAGAGAGAGAGAGAGAGAGAGAGAGAGAGAGAGAGAGAGAGAGAGAGAGAGAGAGAACAGAAAATTTACTGTTACTAAAATAAACTAGTTCTGAAATGGTGAAATATATATATATATATCAATACAGATGAGCTGCACTTGTGTATCTAAGGGACATGAGTTTCTTGCAAAATGCTTCAAACAGCTGGAGAAAAACAATGAGTTTCTAGTTTGCCTTTCAAATATCTTAAATCAAACAATAAAAAACAAAAACAAAAACAAAAAGCCTGGTGTGGTGGTGCATGCCTTTAATCCCAGCACTTGGGAGAGGCAGAGGTAGGATTGCCATGGCCACCCTGAGACTACATAGTGAAAATTTTAGGTCAGCCTGGGCTAGAGTGAGACCCTACCTCAAAAAAACAAAACACAACACAACCCCCACACACAAACAAAATAAACAAAAAAACAATAAAAATCAAATAGAGGGTTGGAGAGATTGGCTCAGCACTTGCCTGCAAAGCCTGATGGCCTGGGTTTGGGTCCCCAGTACCCATGTAAAAGCAAACTCACAATGAAGCACATGCATCTGGAGTTGGTTTTCAGTGGCTGGAGGCCATGGCTCACCATTCTCTCTCTCTCTCAAATAAATAAATATAAATATTTAAAAATAAATAATTAAAACAAAAACCTCAATACCTCAGCACTTCTCTGGTTAATGAGTGAAAATCTCTATGGCAATATACTTTAACAAAAATAGTTTCTAACTCTGTCTATAATCTATCAATCATCAATCTATTATTCATTTGAGAAAGTGAGAGAATGGGCATGTCAGGGACTCCTGCCACTCACTGCAAAGGAACTCCAGAAGCATGCATCAATTTGTGCAACTGGTTTTTACATGGGTAATGGGAAATTGAACTTGGGCTATTAGATTTTTCAAACAAGTGTCTAAGTTTTGAGCCATCTTTCCAGCCCCAACTTCTTTTTCAAAAGAGTATTTTCCCCAACTGAAAGCACATCCAGACCTACAATATGAAAGACAGGTGCTAAGCATTGTTGGGCTTGAGGACAGGAGAGTGGAGGCAGAGAGAGGAGATAAACCCCACCCTTTGTGTCAGTCCCTTCCATTCTCTCAGAAACCAGCACACTTTGCACATTTCTGGAGAACGTTTCAAAAACACAGGCTTCGAACAGGAAAAAACAAATCAATAAAACATCATATATTTGTGCTTTCCATGAGCTCTAGTTTCCTTATTTGCAGAGAAGTAAAAAAATCACGAACCCGGTTCAGCAAAGTTTCGAAGGGGATCGTCTCCCATCACCCAACCATTGTGCGCCATCAGGTAGCAAGCCTTATCTGGGAGGTGGATCATAGATTCCTCTGTGGACAAGGCCATCTCTCCAAATGGGAATGTAAAATACCTTTGGAGATACAATTAACATTAAATCTACATGCAGAAATGCCTTAAAGGGAATTTGAATTGTCAACATTAAACATCAATTTCTCCCTAATGAGAATAAAATTACTTTATCTCTCATATAATTTAAATTTCAATATCAACCAAAATTTTTCAGTAGACTTTTAAAATTTATTTATTTGAGAGAGGCAAAGAGAGAATGGACATGCCAGTTTGGCATGCTCCACTTTGTTTTTGTTTTTTTTTTGAGGTAGGGTCTTGCTCTAGCCCAGGCTGACCTGGAATTCTCTATGTAGTCTCAGGGTGGCCTTGAACTCATGGCAATCCTCCTACCTCTGCCTCCCGAGTGCTGGGATTAAAGGTGTGTACTACCACGCCCAGCTTTGGCATGCTCCATTTTGTGTAGATGTGGGTACTGGAAAATCGAAGCCTGGCAGTCAGGCTTTACAAGCAAGCACTTTTAACTGCTGAGCCATCTCTCCAGCCAGTATATGTTTTGAGTAAATCAGGACTTGAAGAATGAATAGTTAATATTGTGTCATAGAGGTTAACATCTTAAGTAAGTTTAAAAATCCCATATAACTACAAGAAAATCGTTGAGGTGCTATGACTACTTTGCAAAGGCGTTTACTACCTTTGAATTCCCCTGCTTATGCTGTGATTTTAGGTAAGGAGCTGACTGCTTGGTAGATAAGCACTGCTAAGGGCTATGGTTTGAGGGCACTCCCCACAAGGGTCATGTGTTGGAGTTTAATTCCTTTTTTTTTCTTTTTTTCTCTTTTGAGTCAGGGCCTCACCATGCAGCTCAGGCTGATCTTGACCTGGAGATCCTCCTGTCTCTGTGTCCTGATTGGTGGGATTACAAGCATACACTACCACATCAGTCTTGGGACCTTAACTCCATAAGGTGACAGTGTGACGTGTGGGTCCTAGGGCCTAGAGCTAGGTGTTTGGGTCACTAGGACAGAGCCCTCATGAATGGACTTTTTTCTGTGAGTGACTAGCTATCATGATGGCGGGTGTTTAGAAAGTGACGCTGCCCTCATGTGCACCTGGCATTCCACTTGCTGATATGAGCTGAGGCAGCCTGAGGCCTCTTCCACAGGCTGAGCAGGTACTTCTGTAGACCTTAAGCCAAAACAGACTTCTCTGCTATTCTGTTCTAGCAACAGAAAACAGCCTGACACTAAACATATAGTCCTCCAGGAACATCAATGTAAATAACTAGAAATTGATTTATACAGATGATAGTTTTTTAATCAAAGATATGCCTAACAAAATGAATTAACATCAAGCCTACTTCTGAATCAAAACTTCTACTCAATTTAATAAATGTACACCTTAAAGGAAACATTTAGGTTAGTTTGAAAAGTTAAATACAACTTTCAATTTTTAACTATCAATGAGAAGAAAAACAAAAACTGGGATACCTGGTAACTAAAGGATGTTTTCTAGTGACAGGTCCCAGTTTAGGACCATGGCCAGCCAGTCGTTCATAAAACACATTTCCCAAAAGACAATTGACTGCCTAGAAAAAAAATGAATCACGTTACCATGCTAACGACATAAACTAGTACTAAGACTCAGAGAAACACGGTATTCCAAAATAAAACACAGCACCTGGTCTTGATGACAGCTCATGAGGTGATGCTTCTCGGAGTTTAGTTCCTCAATTCTCTTCTGGAACCAATGACAGCACTCTTCAATGGCAGCTGGCCCGCAGCTGGAGCACACAATGACAGACACGCTTATTGCATGGTTTTGTGAGTTCACATGGGTGTGCATTCACATGGGGGCCAGAGGTTGTCTTCTGTGACTACTCTCCATGGTATTTATGGAGACGGGTCTTTCACTTAACCCAGAGCTTGCCCAGGGGTGCTGGCTCCACATCCTGAGGGCTGCCATGTCCACCTGGATCTCAGGTCTCGGCATTTACAGCACCAGGGCTTTACCCGTTGGACCATCTCCTCAGAACTACATGTGAGCATTTCCCACCAGGTGTCATCAAACCTTAAATGTGATCAGGATTAAATGATGACAGAGGAACTTTCTTAATTGTAAAACTTTTAGATCCATGCACAGGACGATGGTCTGACACAGAGAAGTGGGAGAACGTCAGGGGTTGAGGTAGTAGAATGATGGTGCATTATCTTACTTCCCCATCTGTGAAGGGTTTTAATAATCAGTATAAGGGTTTATGAGGACTATTCAAGGACAAACACAACCTACTCATGCGGGATGAAAGTCGCCAGAGCAACGTTCATGTCTACGGTACAGCCGAGCCGTCTGTATTCCGGATCCTGAATAATCTGCAGATGCTTCGTTGGATCAGACTTGGTTACTCGCCGGTTTTCTGAAAGAAAAAAATGACAGCTTAGATATAAATATCCATGAGGAGATTGTAACATCACTGTTTGAAATGCTTAGTATATAACTATTCATGGAATATAAGACACAAGTATCATAAGCATCTTTGCTACCTCCTTTCCCCATTGTCTTTGTATATCACCCCATCCCATTAAGAGACACAAAGAAACAAACTATTATAAGAGAAGGCCACAGGGTTCTGTGAGCTCAGCCTCAGCATCATTTCCCTCTCAGTCAGCATTCATTTATTCACTTGCTCATATGTTAGGGTACTGAGGACTTTGGTGGGGGACATCTTCATTCCAGGCGCTACCAGAGTCTGTAGGACACATCTGCAGTGTGTGCTTCTAAGGGTATAGGGATTACTTTACCATACTCACCATGAAATCCTTTAGCCTCTAAAGTTTCTAACATGCACCAAGTGGTTTATTAAGTATGCTGAATGAATGAATAAATGAATGAATCGAAACACTGGAAATCATCTACCAAAAAACACTAGTTAAATAAACTGAACTACTTTAAGAAGTGTATTGCAGCTGGGCATCCTGGTGCAAGCCTTTAATCCTAGCACTTGGAAGGCAGAGGTAGGAAGGTCATCTTGAGTTCGAGGCCAGCCTGGGATTACAGAGTGAGTGAGACCCTACCTCAAGAAAAGCCAAAGAACATATATTGCTATTGCTATGTGAGAATTAAAAGAAAAAAAAAATGTTTGGTTCTTTGGGAGAGAGAAAAAAAAGAAGACAGAGAGAATGGGTATGCCAGGGCCTCCCACTATTGCAAGCAAATTCCAGATACATGCCCCACTTTGTTCATCTGGCTTTACATGGGTTCTGGGCAATAGAAACTGTTCAACAGGCTTTGCCAGTAAGTGCCTTTAACCGCTGAGCCATCTCTCCAGCCCAAGAATTTAAAAAATAATAAATGCATGTTCTCAATGAAAAGAAGAAATATACAGTTTAGGTTCTAGTTTTGTGTTTATAAAATAGATGTTAACAAAAATGTACATAATTTATATGTAGAATTATGTAAAGCTATAAATTTTTAATTTCTTTGGAAAAAAATTGGAAATAGACTCTATCAATTAGTTCTAAGAAGTAAGGTTTGAGGAAGGGGAAGTTGCACAATGTTTTGAAGTGCTAGGGTTGGACCCATGGTATCATGCACACTAGGTACGACTACCACTTAGATATATTGGCAGGCCTTTTTAAAAATTTTATTTCGAGATTGGATCTCACTAAATTGCCCAGTCTAGCCTTCACCTTTTGATTCTCCTGCCTCAGATTCCTGAATATCTGGGATTATAGGCATGAGCACCAACTAACTTCTTGATTTGTTATATCCTTAACCAAAGATTCATTTCTTCACCTTTTATTACAGCTTAGATATGCTTCAGTCTCCCTGGGCATAAGAGGCTGTCATGGGTGGGCACCAGGAGCTGGAAGCTGCCATCCATTAGTTAAGATGCTTATTATAGACAGCAGAGGTCTGTCTATCACATCTGTTCTATTTGAGGCTGGCTTCAAGTCTTTCTCAGATGGAGTAATCAGCTGCATCTAATTCCTAGTCACAGTTTGAACAAATGCACACTGAGATGAGCCAGAGTCTCAGGAGTCAAATAAGGAATCAACCAGGAAATCCAGTCCCTGATGGGCAAAACTATGCTATTACTATGACATGCATGGTAGATGTCTAGTGTCAGTTTCCAGAATTATAGCTTTAAGTATCAAAAGTAACAAATATTGCATAATAATAATAATAGATTTAAGGCTGAAGAGATGGCTCAGTGGTTGAGGCGCTTGCAAAGCCTGACCGGCCTGGGTTTAATTCCCTAGTACCCAAGTTGAGCCAGATGCATAGCGGTTCATGCATCTGGAGTTTATTTGCAGTTGCAAGAGGCCCTTGTATGTCCATTCTCTCCATCTCTCTCCTTGCAATAAATAAATGAATGAATGAATGAATGAATGAATGAATGAATATAATAAATTTACTAATGATGTGAACAAAGAAAGAAAAAAAAGAGTAATTGTTTTAAGAATGACATTAAATTTCTGAAAAGTAATTGAGAGGCAAATGTCTTTTACCTTGAGTAAGAAGTCTTCGAAACTGCTCAACTGCTTTGGTAACATCAACTTGGAAAAATTCCCAGAGTTGAATTTTAGGAAAAATTTCCTCCCAAACTATTTTCCGAATGCACTGAAAAATATCAATATTAAAAATATATAATGTTTTTACCAGATACATTTTATCATATTAAATTATATAAAAAATTTCAGCCCTATACTTTACTTTTCAGAAATTGTTATTTGGACCCTTTCTGTGTAACTTACATTCATGTGGTGATCATTTTCAATCAGTGCAGGTATTCCTTTTTCTCTGTACTTCCCGTCTGCAATGTCACAGGAGAAATGCCAGAAGGCTCTGTCTAAGACCCAGGCAGGTTTCAAGTGTGGAGAATTCACAAGGTTATAAGCAGATTCTGGGTGCTCCTGGATCCATTTACTATTAGTAGCTTAAAGAAAAGGGAAACACACTTCTTGTAATTAAACTGAAAAAACTATAATTAAATTTGAGCAATATCTTACGAAAAGTGGAAAGGTAAAATATTGTTATTTACCACTCATTTCCATGTACATGAAATCCCAGTATGTTTTGCTTTCCCTTTCTCTCTTTTTTGAAGTAGCCTAGGCTAGCCTTGAATACACCATTAGCCAAGGATGACCGAGAACTGTTCCTCTTCCTGACCTCACCGCTCAAGGGCTAGGAGTATAGGGGTGTACTACCAATCCCAGCTACACATCCTGTCTACTTTTTCTCTCCCCTCCTCCCTTTTATAGACAGGTTCTCATATGGCTCAGGCTGGTCTCCAACTCTATCCCCTTGCTTTTACCTCCCGACTGTTCTTTTTTTCTCTTCTGAGACATCTCTCACCCTACAGCCCAGTCTTGGGTGGTATACAATATGAAGACCAGATTGGTCTTGAACGTGTGATGATCCTCCTCCCTTTCTTTGCTGAGCTTACAAGCAGGTGCCATCAAGTCTGGCTCTGTTTTTGCTGCTGTTGCTGTTTTTTCGAGGCAGGGTCTCGCTCTAGGCCAGGCTCACCTGGAACTTACTCTGTAGCTCCAGGCTGGCCTCACACTCACAACAATGCTCCTACCTCTGCCTCCAGGGTGCTTGGATTAAAGGAATGTACCACCAGACCAGATCTGTTTTTTTTTTGTTGTTGTTGTTGTTGTTTGTTTTTGCTTTTTTTCTTCTCCGATATATATATTTTAAATGCTTCTTAGAAAATGTTGATAGAGGCTGGAGAACTTGCTCAATGGCTAAAAGCACTTGCTTGCAAAGTCTGCTGGCCTGGGTTTGATTATCCACACCCATGTAAAGCCAGATGCACAAAATGGTGCATGCATTTGGAGTCTGTTTGCAGTGTCAAGAGGCCCTGGCATGCCTATTCATATTCATATTCTCTCTTTCTTCTCCTTGAAAATAAATAAAAATGTAAAAACAAAAAAAGGGCTGGGAAGATTGCTCAGTAATTAAAGGTGTTTGCTTGCAAAGCCTGCTGGTCTGGGGGTTCCATTTCCCAGTACCCATGTACAGTCAAATACACAAAGTGGTACATACATTGGGAATTTGTCTGTAGTGGCACAAGGCCCTGGTGTGCCCATTCCCTCTCTCCTTGCAAATAAAAAATGTTTTTTATAAAGAAAATTAACCTGGTGTGGTGGTGCACACCATTAATCCCAGCACTGAGGAGGCAGAGGTAGGAGGGTCACCATGAGTTGGAAGCCACCTTGAGACTACATAATAAATTAAATTCCAGGTCAGCTTGGGCTGCAGTGAGACCCTACCTTGAAACTCCACCCCCCCCCAAAAAAAAAGGAAAAATAAAATGCTGATGGAAGAAAAATCTGTTTTGTCAGTCCTACTGTATAGCCAATCCTAGAATTAATAAAGTATGGAAACTTGATAACTCTGACACTCAGAAAATAGTAAAAGAAATAATATTCAAGAAAATAAGAATGTAGTTAATATTTCATTGTCCATGTGCGTTATTCAGAATGGGGAGTTCAGCAAAGTATCCCAAGTGTTTCATAACATTTTTAAACAGTCAAAACAGGGCTGGAGAGATGGCTCATTGGTTAAAGTCTGTTGCTTGCAAATCCTGGTTAACAGCCCAGATTCAATTCCCCAATAACCTTGTACAGACAGATAAACAAAGTGGCACATGCACCTGAAATTCTTTTGCAGTGGCAAGGGGCCCTGTGCACCCATTCTCTCTTTCTTCCTTTCTCTTTCAAGTAAATAAAAATTAAATAAAAACATGCCCCCAGAAGAATCATTTAATTAGTGAAAATTGTAAAATCATTTAAAGTCTCTTGAATGGATCCTAAAAGCACTTAGCAATGCAGAAACACCGATGTAAGAAGTGCAAGCACCTGTGGCTCATGAAACAAGACTTGCTCAAGGTTCCTGAGCATCTGTATTCTTGGCCCATCACACCTGGGCGTGAGTCATCCACCTATACCTGGGAGCTGGGTAGAGGAGGGGTGACACCCATCTGGAATGGGATGAGGGGAATGAGAAACACAAGAAGCCCAGACTTGGAGGTGGGGTAGAGGGAGTCTTCATTTTGTCCTGCACTGCCAGGAGTAGAGCACCTGGGAGAGGACCTCCATTACCAAGCTGGTGAGGATGATGGAGAGAGCCTCCATCACTGAGCTGGTGAGGATGAGAGAGAGGGCCTCTGTTACTGAGCTGGTGAGGATGAAGAGAGAGCCTCCGTTACTGAGGACTGAGGATGACAGAGAAAGAGCTGGTGATAATGATGAAGAGAGAGCCTCCATCACTGAGCTGGTGAGGATGATGGAGAGAGAGCCTCCATCACTGAGCTGGTGAGAATGATGGAGAGAGAGCCTCCATCACTGAGCTGATGAGGATGATGGAGAGAGAGCCTCCATCATTGAGCTGGTGAGGATGGAGAGAGGGCCTCCATCACTGAGCTGGTGAGGATGATGGAGAGAGGG
>PVHP010053307.1:0-10818 GCA_004024765.1 Zapus hudsonius
GTAAACAGCACGTGTTGGGGTGCTTCCCAGGCCAAACTGCCACAGGTCACTGTCGCAATGACACGTGGAGGAGCAAGCCTGCATTTTAATGGTCTAACCTCCTCAAGGCAGCTAAAATATAACAGAACCGTCACAAGTAGATGAAGCCGGGTGTGGTGGTCACGCCTTTAGTCCCAGCACTCGGGAGGCAGAGGTTCGAGGCCACCCTGAGACTACACAGTACATTCCAGATCAGCCTGGGCTAGAGTGAGACCCTACCTTATAACCATGGAGCTGAGTCACAGGCCTCTGTCTTGTGGCTGTAACATACCAGGTGAATTCCCGGAGTGGGATGCCAGGTGCTGGGGTCCAATGGAGGACGTGGGTGAAATTCTAAACACAAACAAGTGGCCGGCCACTAAGCAACTGTGATAAATGCTGGACGGGCAGATGCAGAGTGCCTCTAATGGAGCTCAGCAGGTAAGAAAAGGCTCCTCTGAAGAAGTGACAGCCGAGCCAGGGAGGGTGAAGGGTAATCCACGCATGGCAGCATGAACTCAGGCTGGGAGAGACGAGGCTGAGGCCTTAGAAGCCAGCGGGAGCAGCAGGGCGAATGCAGATGATGGACTGGACAGGTGGGCAGATGTCCGAGGGGGGCACACAGGGCCCAGTGCTGGGATTAAAGGTGTGCCCCGCCCCACCTAGCTCCCGTCCTGGCTATAAGCAGTGTTTCACACAGTGAAACTCTGTCTCAAAAATCAAACCAAAGAGGCTTGGAAGATGGCTCTAGAGTGAAAGGCACTTGCTTACGAAGCCAGCTGGCCCTGGGCAATTAATTCCCCAGCCATCCTTGTAAAGCCAGATGAGACCCTGTGGTGGTCTGAATGGTTGTCTCTCAATAGACTCAAGTGCTTTATTCAAACTTGTAACTTGGATTTCCAGGCTGGAAAAGTGTCACTTGGGGTGGATCCTAGGGTCCAGCTCAAAGGTGTGTTTGAGGGCGGATCTGCTTCCCATCTAAAGGTTTGCAGCCTGAGTCCTGCCTGAGTCCTTACTGCTTGCTGGCTGTTTGGCGCCTCTCTGCTTGGATCTGTGAAAGGAAGCCAGCTTTTCCTGTCATTATGGAACTTCCTCTGAATCTGGAAGCTTCAAATAAATCCTGTTCCTCCCCAAAACCATGTCTGGTTTGGAAGTCCATTGCAGTCGTGTGGAGCTACGACAGACCCTGCAGCTTGTACTCACACATACAGGAGGGAGAAAAACAAAAACAAAAGCCGTCATCTGACTTCAAGCTAAACTCCAAGGCTGTGAGCATGGTCTAGGAGGATGCGGGGAGGTTCTCCTCCTGGCCCTCTCTCCTTGAGCAGGACTCTTCCCTGTCCTACCGCCTGGAACTCCTCCTGACCTCACCGTGCAGCTCCCCTCAGTCTTCAAGAGTCTGCTCACATGTGCCTCCTGCAGGAAACTCCAGGCCCTGGCACCCCTAAAGCAGGCTGGCCAGTGCTTTCCACCACTGAAGTTAGAAGATCAAGCCTAGCCCACACCCTGCTAAACCAGCAAAACAGTAACTGCAGGTCCCCGTGAATCCGACATATGTGAAAATCCCTTTAAAAAAGAACTCCAGGGTGGATTGGGAGCTCAACCTCCTGTATTATTTTTTCTTTGACACAGGGCTTCATGTGGCCCAGGCTGGCCTTGACCTCACCAAGCAGCTGAGGATGACTCTGAGCTTAGTCTATTCTCTCAGTCACTTTGGTGACTGATCAGGAGTGACGTACCAGCACAGGAGCCCACACATCCACCGTGACATTCATTCTACTCCAGCCACCTCCTCGCAATGCAGGAGCAGAACAAAGAACGTGAACTTTTGCATTTCGTGCTGTCATGCATCTCTCTCAGCCCCACCCCGCTTGCACAGCCTCTGCTGGGCCCACACACCAGGGAACAAGTCCCTTCCCTCCCAACTCCAGGCCTGTGGCTCATTCCTTTCCCCTACCAAACCCAAGATCTCACCTCCTCCATCAAATGTGAGACTTCTCAAGCTTACATCTAATTCCTATCACACTGGTGGGTTACCACTGGTTGAGTTGTTATATTTTCAGAAACCTGCCTGTGCTGATAGACCCCAGCTTAAAATGTATGGCCCAGATAGTCAATAAGCAGATTGCAGGTTGTTTAGTAGGTCTGCAACATGATTTCTACTTAACATCCTGCAAAGAGCTTTTAAATAACATGTGGGGAGTCCTGGGAAGCTGAAATGGGAGGATTGCTGAAAGTTCAAGGCCAGCCTGAACTAGAGATCCTGTCTCAAAAAGACAAATAATAAATAATATAAAGATGAAGGTAGCTGACCATTAGAAAAACTTACACTTTTATAACTTAAAAATTATTAAAAGGGATGGAGATGGCTTAGCAGTTAAGGCATTTGCCTGCAAAGCCTAATGACGCAGGTTTAATTCCCCAGTACCCATGCAAACCAGATGCACAAAGTGGTGCATGCATCTGGAGTTCATTTGCAATGGCTGGAGACCCTGGTGCTCTTGCTCTCCTCTCTCCCTCTCTCTTGCTTTTCTCTGTCTCTCTGCTTGAAAATAAATAAATATTTTTTTAAATTACATAAAAAAATGCTGCAGATGGAAGGGACAAGCTGAGGTCAGACAGTGTTAGCTCATCTCAGGGCAGTCAGGGTTCTGAGAATCTGCCTCGTGCCATATCCACAAATACACAGCCTGGAATGTCAGGAAACTAGATGGAATAGGAAATGCACAGCTCCAATTACTGGAATAATCACTTGTGATTCCCAGAACACCCTGCACCCTCAATTCTAAGGCTTCTGGAAAGCCAGTTTAGTCAACCGAAGCCAGCAGGATGACAGTTCATGGTGATGGAAGGTCCTGGAAGCTGTGATGCTAAGCCTGGAGAGCCTAGGAAAACTCACGATGGGGCAGTGTTCCTGAACTAATTCCTCTGGAAGCAAGCTGTGCCCGACCCCACCCACAGGTGGGAAATCACCACTCAACAAACAATGCAAAGTCAGACATCTTTGTTAAAAAGAGACCACAGAACCTTTCCAGAGCTGCCATGTTTGGGATTTTTCTTGTTGCTTGGGTTTCTGTTCTTTGAGACACTTCTGCTTCTCCCATGCCACGGGGACCGCCGAGCAACAGGAATGCCTACCTCCCCCTGTTTCTTTAGGTAGCATGAGTGTCTATGACACTATTATCTCAGGCTCAGCAAAACTCAGAATCCAGAATGACAGGACTGGGACCGTAGACCTGAGGTGGCGGGCTTGTCCACACACTGGGACAATCACTTAATTTGGGATCCGACCTACACAGCAGCATACAACCTTCCTCTGGGGCTTGGCCATCAAGGTGGGGAAGCACTTTCTGGGGGCCATGTTGATTTCTATTAGCTCCAGGATTATCACTCTACAGGTGGGACCAGAGTTCTGCTGTTAATGTTCACCTTTTCCTAAGCCATGGCTGCTTCTTCCCACAAGCTTTTCTATAAACTGGGATGCCTGCTATGGTTAGTTATGCTACAATCTAGCAGAACAGTATCTGATCGAACAACCCAAATAATATATTGAGTTTAATATGTTAGAATCTCATAGGAACTTCTTAGATATGCTATTACCTCTAGGCATTTTCTTTTATTAAAATTTTATTTATATATTTATTCATAAGGAGAGAGACTATGAATATGCTAGGGCCTCTTGCTATGGCAAACTTACCCCAGACACACTTTGTATATCTGGTTTCATTTATATGGGTGCTGGGGGATTGAACTTGGGCCTTTAGGCTTTATAAGCAAGTGTCTTTAACTGCTGAGCCATCACTCCAGCCCCTAAACATTTTCTTTACTTCAATAAGATAAAAAATATGAGGGGGAAAATTCCAACTTTTAAATCCTTCACCAAAATCAATGGTACTAAATATAAAGCTGATACATTAACAAAATTCTTCCAAAGAAAATTTAGCATTATGTCAGGAGCTGCATGTGAATCTATGAAGCAGCTACTCCGTGGTAGGTACTGTGACTAAAACGAAGTGGGCTGAGCTCTGCCCACAAAGAACTTATTCTATTGCAGCCCTGAGACGACCCAGGATTATAGGCTCTAAGCCTAAAAGCATTTTGGGAAAACTTAACGAATCAGTCAGTAAGCTTGAAAGAAACTCAATATACTTTTACAATTTGGATCCTTTCATTTTATTTGTAAATGGGAAACAATCAGGATTGTTTTTAAGAGGGAGGGCAGTGCTTCTCCCAGCTCAGAGCACGACGCAAGCCTCCCTGATCCGGATGCCCTCCTCCCCACTCTGCCTACCTGCTGATTCATCCGCCCACCGTCACTGTCTGAGTCTCCTTGAACTCTCTCCAGCTCCTCTTCATCCATGAGGCACAATGAATCACTGCTCTGCTTACCAAGTATTTCATGCCAATTATTTGTTCACTCACCCCTCTCATCACTGAGGCTGCGAGCTCACTTTTGGAAGACAGACTGTATGTACCTTGTGTCTTTTACATCCTGGGTACCTAGCCAGGTACTAAGAAGAGAGATGGATAGGCTCAGGTGAATCATAACAACAGACTCCATGATTGTTTAAATAAGTCCAAATAAATACAAGTAAAAGACTATTGGTGTGTAGATGTCTAATTTTGAACGCTAGAGGTAACATTTGATTAGGAAAGCCCTTTCCTGCTTTCCGTATATAGACCTCTCTAGACTGACAAGAGTAAAACTGGGGATGGGGTGGCGATGGTTAAAGGCATTTGCTTGCAAAGCCTCCTGGTCTGGGTTCCATTCCCCAGTAGCCACATAAAGCCAGATGCACAAAGTGGCACATGCATCTGGAGTTTCATTTGCAGCAGCAAGAAGTGTAGGTGCCTCCACTCTCCCCTCTCACCACAGATAAATAAAACATTTTTTTTAAAAAAAGAGTAAAACTTTCATTTTACACTGGGTCTTTGTGAATAAACAATAAGAATGGGCCTCGATGACTCACTGAAGATTACATTTCCTACAGCGACCTTTACCTCCAGTCACATCTGTATTCCCAAAGTCACTGTAATGACCAGCACTGAAGGTCAACTAGGTATTGTCTTGAGTTCCAGGTCCCAATCACACACTGCATATGGCTTTGTAATCACACTAAATGCCAACACCTGCTAGCGCACAGGTCACTGTCCTTAATGTGCAGCTGTCTGCCTGCAACTCAGGGATCAGATTAGAAGCCAGGACAGCAGGGCCGTCAGAAGGTGCCTTCCACACACCGAGCTTAGTTCAGGACCAGGGCTCACCTTCCCCTGTTCAGGTTTCTCAAATGGGTACTTGGGTCTCACTCTAGCCCAGGCTAACCTGGAATTCACTATGTCATCTCAGGCTGGCCTTGAACTCACAGTGATCCTCCTACCTCCACCTCCCAAGTGAACCCTCACACCTGGCTCAAATGGAAAAAAAATTTTTAAGTGCTAGGCCCTAAACCTAAGGCATTGTGCATGGGCCCTGTATCCCTAATCAGAAAACTGTAACTCGACTGAAAACAAAACAAAACAAAATCCAGTTTCAGGCTGGAGAGATGGCTCAGTGGTTAAAGGCGCCTGTTAGCAAAGCCTGCAATTCAGGTACGTTTCTCCAGTACCCATGTAAAGCCAGATGCACAAAATGATGCATACATCTGAAGTTTGTTTACAGTGGCACACCCTCACTTTCCCTGTCTCACCATTAACAAATAAAGAAATAAACATGTAAATAAAAACAGTTTAGTCTGGGGTGTTGTGGCACATACTATAACCTCCACTACTTAGGAAGCTGAGGCAGGACAATCACTTGAGTGCAGAAGCTCAAGACCAGCCTGGGAAACAGACTCTTGATCTCCCCGGCCCACTGCTAAAAAACTGTTTTAAAGTCTTCCATCCAAAAACCCAATTCATCAATCTCCTCTGTGTATCAATGATTAACTTTGACTAAGTTCCATGAGATCCTAGAACAGCTCCAGGGCTGTGACCATCACTGCTCAGGTAGCAGCAGGTAAGCACAGATGGACAGGACACGGTGCCTCCAACCCAGGGAAGGTGCTGGACGTACTGACAACCTCAGCAGAACCAAAGGGTGACCTCAGTGGTGGACACAAAGTGACAGCTCGCATGGGAGGAACGACTCATTCTGTCTGAAGTGTCACTCGGCTGCGTGGGGTGAAGAAGGTAGAGTCAGATGAAGCCTCACTCCACCCTTTCCTTGTCACCCCTCACCCATGACCATCGTCCATGTCTGAAATCAAAGCCCCATCTCCCATTTCTCTGGACTTCAGGCACGTGCTCTGGTCAACTTATGATCTCCACCTGTGTCTCTCACACGTACCTCAGACAGAACAAATCACTCGGACCTCTCCCAGACCTCCTCTTCCTTTATTCTATCCTCTGCTTCTTGGGTGTCATCCCTCCTCTTCCTCCTCAGTACCTCTCGCCTCTTGTGCCAGGTGGCCACTGAATCCTGTCCATCCCAACTTCCAACTGCCTTCACTCACCACTCCTCTCCCTCCACTCAAGCCTGCATCTTTCCTCTGTCCTGTTAAAACAGCCACAAAACTAGTCTATCGACTCCAAACCATTCCAGTTTCTTTATATGTTCATCTGACAAACTGGAAACAAGGCACTATGGGTACTATAAACGACATTAGCCAATTTTCTTGACATTACCCTGGTTATGGCACATATTGACTTCTTCAACAGCTTCCCACTGCCAATGGGATATACTGCTACCATGGATATACATGCTCTTCAACATCTGGTAGCTTCTACTCACCCATTTCCTGTTTTGCCATCAGTTCACAAGCCCCTTAAACTCCAGGCACATTCAGCTACTTCCGTTCTAGAAGAGGGCATGTTTCCTCAGGCATCCTCATCCTCTCCTCTTCACCGGGCCCTCTCCCCTTTTCCTCTCCCTGGGAATGCTTACACTCCAGGCTTTCAGTTCCTTTGCCCGGTTAGGGATGTCATCATAGTATGGAGATTGGATTTAGAAATCTGCTTTTCAGCTGGGAATGGAGGTGCACACTATACCCCCAGCACTCGAGAGGCTGAGGTAGGAGGATCACCATGACTTTCAGGCAAGTCTGGGCTTCAGGGCGAGTTCCAGGTCAGCCTGGACTAGAGTGAGAGACCCTGCCTCAAATCTCCCATTTGCCCTAAGAGAACAGGAGCAGTCTCCCGCTCACTGGTGTCCTCAGCACCCACCACAGACCTTATCACTCCACAGCACTCCTTCTAGGACTGGGACGGCTCCAGTTCTAACCTACTCTGCAATTCTCCCTTGCTTTGTTTTTGATAGGGTCTCACTTTAGCCCAGGCTGACCTCAAACTCACAGCCATCCTACCTCACACCCGGCTCACTGCAATTCTCCTGGAGTCTGTGCCAAGCAGGCTTTCGCTCCAACCTCTCCTACGAGCTCACAAATAACTTCCCTCACCTACACGGTATTCCCTCTAAGCACCTTCAGGGTATCATTGCCTTGTTTTCTTCCATCTCAGTGGCCTTACTTCTCACCCCTCTGCTTGCTCCTTTCCTTCTCTGTCCCTAGATGTTTTCAGCCACAGGCCTCGATCCTTCCTTCAGCCGGCTCCTGGCTTTAAAGATCATCTGTGTTTACAGCTCCAGTCCAGGGATGCTCTCCATTCTAGGCTCCCATACCCAACATTTCTACATGGAGATCTAAACCCCATACAAAACCTAACCAAATGCTCAAAGCCACTCATCCACTGTTCTTTCCAGATTCCTCCATTTACGAAAACCTGGACTGAGGATGGTGGCACACAACGGTCATCACTCGCTTGGGAGGTGGAGACAGTAGGATTCAAGTTCGATGCCAGCCTGAGCGACATAAGCAAGACCCATGGCTAGGGATGTAGTTCAGAGGTATAGCTCGTGCCTCACCTGTGCGAGGCTCTAGCATGGCAAACTAGATAATCAAATCTTTTTTTTTTTTTTCGAGGTAGGGTCTCGCTCTAGCCCAGGCTGACCTGGAATTCACTCTGTAGTCTCAGGGTGGCCTCGAACTCACAGCGATCCTCCTACCTCTGCCTCCCGAGTGCTGGGATTAAAGGCGGCGTGCACCACCACGCCTGGCGATAATCAAATCTTTCAAGCTATCCAAGCTATAATGGCTAGGGTCATCATGGACCTTTCTCTTTATATCTGTCACCAGGTTCAGTTGGCTCTACCTTAAAAAGTGACTTCCACCCAAGTTAGAACATCTTGCTGCAGCTGCCTTGTACACCTTCCCCTTCCCACATATCAGGTGGGTGACGCTTTCGCTGCTTCGGGTCTCACGGACTAAAAGCCCTATCCAGTTTGGTTATTCCTTACCCATCTGACCCGATTTCCCTCCTTGACCCCTTCCCTGATCTCTCTACTTCAGCCGTCACGGTTTCCCTCCTATTCGCTGAACACACCATGCAGCCTCGTACTTACTACTCTGCCTGGAAGGTTCTTCATCAACGAGGCACCTCCTGATACCTACTTAAAATGACAAATTCCTACAAGCCTGCATCTTAGCTCAACACCGTCTAACACGTTACCCTTGCTTATTAATTGCTGGAGTTTATTGTCTCTCTCTCTCCACTAGAATTTCAGGCGAGTAGCTTTTCACTTGTTCTATCACAGCTGGATCCTCAGGGCCAAGAACAGCGCTGGCATAGGGCGATTTGATAGAATAAAATGAGAAATCCTGCTAGGATCGCTTCAGAATTCAACACGTGCAGTTACTCTCCTATTAAGCCTCAGTGCCTTTTCATCGTCCGAATTTAATAAGTCAGTTGAAGTGTTTGGTTCGTTTCCTTTTCATTACTGTTTAATTATAATACTGAGCTTCTTGTAGCAAAGTGTTTAAGACGTATGTCTAAGCTTAAAAAGAGATGTACTTCTAAGAAAAACCTTTAAAACGTCTAGTGCAACTAGCCCAGAGACAAAGCAAGAACAGTGCCGATGGCATCAGAACGCTGAAGACCAGGACTCAGTGTAGAGGGTGGGTGGCTATAAAAATACAGGAAATTTGGATAAATGTAAGGGTTAAAGAATGATTCTTTTTTTTTTTTTTTTTGTGGTAGGGTCTCGCTCTAGTCCAGGCTGACCTGGAATTCACTCTGTAGTCTCAGGGTGGTCTTGAACTCACAGCAATCCTCCTATCTCTGCCTCCCGGGTGCTGGGATTAAAGGCGTGCACCACCATGCCCGGCTCAAGAATGACTCATTTTTGAAGTGTATGTCCCAAATACTAACACACCAAAAATCATCTTAAATTCTAGGTCAACAGGGCGTTTTCTTGGACTTTTGCTTCCTCTGCTAACCCTGCCTTAGAAGAACAGAGGGGGGTGTACTGTGGCTTCCATTTTTCATGTCCTACAAGAAGCTAGTAGAATTTTTGCCCTTTTACAGCTTGGAGTGGCTTTTACCTCCCTGTGAGTGGGTGCTGAGGGACCAATACCCTAAAAATCCCAGGCAAGACCCACAGTTGAGGAGGGATCACGCTGACTGCAGAGTGTGTTCCAGGTCAGCCTAGAATACAGTGAGATCCTGCCTCAAAATAAATAAAACAAATTTTCGGAGCTGGGGAGATGGCTCAGCCATTAAAGCACTTGTCTGCAAAGCCTAGCGACCTGGGTTCGAGTCCCCAGTACCCACAGATGCACAAAGCGGCGCATGCATCTGGAGTCTGTTTGCAGTGGCTGGAGGCCCCGGCACGCTCACGCTCTGTCTCTCTCCTTGCAAATGAATAGAATATTTAATAATAAATATTTTTAAAATATTTTTATTCATTTTTCAAGCAGAGAGAGAAAAAGAGAGAGAAAGAGAGAGAGAGAGAGAGAGAGAGAGAGAGAGAGAAAACGAACCAGGGCCACCACCTTGTGGGTCTGGCCCATGTGGGTCCTGGGGAATTGAACCCGGGGCCTTAGGCACTGGAGGCAAGTGCCTGCACCGCTGAGCCATCTCTCCAGCCCCATAATAAATATTTTTTAAAATAATAAAATTTAAAACGGGCCCCGTGGCCTCGGGGGTGGCGGTGGCCAGCCGCCGCAGGCTGATCCGCCCCCCACGCCCCGCGTGGGTGCCCAGGGGGAGGGAGGGAGGGAGGGTACGGGTCCCGCCGGTCTGCGGCCAGCTCCGCGGGCTCGAGGCCGGGCGCCCACGCGCGGCCCTTACCGATGTTGCCTTCCACGCAGAGCCTCCGCGGCCCGCGGCCCGCGTGCAGAGCCCGGCTCGGGAGCACAGCCATGCCGAGCCGCCCCGGGAGGAGCCGCGCCGCCCGCATCCCGCGCCTGCGCAAGCGCAGCCTCCGCTTCCGGCCTCTGACGTCGCGGCCGCCCACGGGAAGGGGCGGGGCCGCGGACCCGGAAGCGCGCTGTTCTCGCGATATTTGCGGAGCCGCGGACCCGGAAGCGCGCTGTTCTCGCGATATTTGCGGAGCCGCGGGCGTTGGAGGGTGACGCTCGCTATTGTTATTTTTTCTCTATGGGACGAATCCTGTTTAAAGAGGAAGAACCCTACGAAGCCACCGCCTTTGCACGGTCACTTTTTAAAAAATATTTTATTTATTCATTTTTTTTAAAAAGTATTTTATTTATTTATTTGAGAGAGAGAGGCAGACAGAGAAAGACAGAGAGAATGGGCACAACAGGGCCTCCAGCCACTGCAAATGAACTCCAGACACATGCGCCCTCTTGTGCATCTGGCTTTACATGGGCACTGGGGAATCGATCTCGGGTCCTAAACTCAGGGGCTCTGAAAGCTTGGTTTCCAGTTAAAAATATTTTACAAAATATTTTATTTATGAGAGAGAGA
>PVHP010053308.1:0-10854 GCA_004024765.1 Zapus hudsonius
TTTTTTTTAAAAAAAGGGAAGAGGTAAGAAAGTGGTGGGCATGCCAGAATCCTGAAGAAAAGCAGAGAGCGCAAGCACAGCTGTTTGCCTGGAAAAGATGGGTGGGGTTTCCCAGGTACAGGAAGACAGCAACCACGGGCACATGGGCCCCAGCAGCCGGAGCCTTGCATGGCTACAGAAAGGGTGTAGAAGAGACAGTAATGTCAATGAGAGAACTATCTTTACACATCTGAAAACCACAGAAAGATCTTTAGGCTACAGATTGGAGATGATTAAGTGTTATGCAAGCTAATAATCATGGATCCCATAAAGGGACAGAGAAAAACAATGTGACAAAGCCACAGTGTATTTAGCGAGACAAAGGCTGAACAGGGATGTCCCTTCATGAAAGGCACTTTTTTTGGGGGGGTGGGAGGAAAGAATTTATTGAGGTAACAGACCCAGGGGAAGTTAAGGAAAAGGCTGGCCCCCTTTCACAGAAGCAAGCAGAGAAAGAGAGAGCGAGAACCCACCACCAGCACCAAGCAAGCACACTCCAACTGGCAAACAAGAGGAACTCCAGGCTTGAGCTCAGACTGCTTTTTGCATATGTATAGCTAGAATTCCAGATCCACCCCAGAAACACCTAAGGGCTGAACCCTAGGATCTGGCCAAGGTGACACACCTCCTCCAGCCAGAACTGGCTGGAGATAATTTACAATTTTGATAAACCCTTAATTCTTTTGGGGGACATTATTCAAACTACCACAATCCAACCCTGGCCCCCAAAAGAATTATCTATATTATGTTTAGTCCAAGTTTAAGGAAATGTTCGTTCTGTGCCATTATATGTTGTTTGTAACTTGTTTTGATTTTACAAAATTTTAAGTTGAAAGGCACTTTTGAGAAAGGGAAATTTGTTAAGGTAGCTCGTAAATCAAGATCTAATTTCCGAGCTGGGTATGGAATCCCAGCACTGAGGCAGAGGTAGGAGGATTGCCATGAGTTCAAGGCCACCCTGAGACTACATAGTGGTGAATTCCAGGTCAGCCTGGACTAGAGCAAGACCCTACCTCGAAAAAAACAAAAACAGAAACAAAAAAAAAAAGATCTAATTCCCACTGCCCTTCGTTGGGAGCCCTGATTGACATGCACTAGTGGGCAGACACTGGATTCTCTGGCCCTCAGGCTTTTGTTCTACAGAACAGGGATGGTGATAATAAAGCTGACCTCATGAAGCCAGTGGAACGGTTCTGCAAGACAATACACACAAACCACAAGCACAGGCTGGCACAGAAATGACCTTAGCTATCACTACTGTAGCTATTCTTTTATTAAACTCTCCCCTCTCCTACATATACACCCCCTCTATTGTATTATATTTGAATGTTCTTTTTATTCTGTTTGTTAAATCTGAATAGCCAACTCATACTCCCTTTGCTGATGCCAAAAGAGACCCCAAGTTCAACAGCGCTTCCTACTCCACATGTAGACTGTCTCCACTGGGAGGACTTACTCTTCAGCCACCCTCACCTCCAAGACGTGCCCAGTGCTGTTCTTACAAGAAAGGAACTGGCAGGGCGTCAGGTGCTCTAGCACTCTGGACAAACACCTGCAACTGTAGTTTGGATTGGAAGCCCGTGTGTGGTACTACTCTCTCTCTTTTTAAATATATATCTATGCTGGGCATGGTGGTATACTCCTTTAATCCCAGTACTTAGGAGGCAGAGGTAGAAGGATCATAGCCGTGTGTTTCAGAGTGAGTGCCAGGTCACCTTGGGCTAGAGCGAGACCCTACCCCAAAACAAACATACATACATACATACATATATTTGCAAGAGGGAGATAGAGAGAAAGAGGCAGGTAAAAAAAGAGGCATAGGGGCTGGAGAGATGGCTCAGCAGTTAAGGCACTTGCCTCCAGTGCCTAAGGCCCAGGGTTCAATTCCCCAGGTCCCACATAAGCCAGACCCACAAGGTGGTGGCCCTGGTGCGCTCTCTCTCTCTCTCTCTCTCTCTCTCTCTCTCTCTCTCTCTCTCTCTCTCTCTCTCTATCTCTGCTTGAAAATGAATAAATAAATTTTTAAAAAAAGTTACTCATTTAAAAAAAAAAAAAAAGAGGCATAGTGTATATGTGTATATGCACACACCAAGACTTCCTCTCCTGCCACTGCGAACAAACTCCAGACACATGTATCTAGCTTTGTGTTGGTACTGGGGAATGAAACCCAGGCCATCAGGCTTTGCAAGCCAGCACCTTAACCACTAAGCCCTCTCCTTGCTTCCTGACCACTATGAGGTGAACCCATCTCTATGCCACCTGCTTGGGTCACGATGCATTGTGACACTGCAGGCCCAAAGCAACCATGGACTGGGACCTCTGAAATCATGAGCCAGAATATGCCTTTCTTTTTGAGGTAGGGTCTCACTCTAGCTCAGGCTGACCTTGAACTCACTCTGTAGTCCCAGGCTTGCCTTGAACTCACAACGAACCTGCTACCTCTGCCTCCCGATTGCTGGAATTAAAGCGTGCACCACCACACCTACAGCCTTTCCTCCTTTGAAACTGATTAGCTCAGATATTTTGCCAAAGCAGCAGAAAGCTGAGCAACCCCAACGTGCCTACCTGCTCGGCGTGGAGCTCTGCAAGGTGGCAGAGAGCGACGGCAAAGGACTCCGTGTTGTTCTGCTGCACGCCCGCATTCACCGACTCCAGGCTGTTCATGCTCAGCAACATCTGGGCTTGCTGGAGCGCCATCGTGCTGGGGAAGGAGAGGGAGCAGGGTTTCCCTTCAGTCGGCAGACCCAGGACACCCTGGGTTATCTTCAGTGAAAACGCAAGGACGTTAGCCCCTCTTCGGGTGCTGGCTGTGTGGAAGCAACTCCTCCCCATGCCAGCTCTCCTGCCCTCAGGCCGAGGAGGGCAGAGAAGCATCCTGGGTGTGCAGGCCCCACAGACACGTAGACTGGTTAGGGCACAACTGGTAGCACCAAGCTCCCAGATTCCCACCCCACCTCCCCACCCTCAACATTCCCTGAGGTCACAGTATATAAATTAGGTTTCACGGGTAAATTCAGACCCGATGCCATCCTGGCACCGGCTGCTCTGGCAATGCAGGCAGTGGCCAGTGTCGGCAGCTGTTTCAGAGCACACCGTGCCAAAAAATTATCTGAAATACAAAAACAAGACTGGTAAAGAGGCACTTCCTTTCATTACTGAATTCCTAGAAATAGCAGATTGTCTAGGTGAGGGATGAGACAGACAGTGCTCCAGAGGAAGATCTGTTTAGAAGTCACTTCCAAGCTAAAGGGGCTAAATGGGAAAGCAAACATGAGGCTGGAAACATTCCAGAGAAAACACCTTGAGTACAAAAAAGCAACTTTCTGTACACAAAAGCTCTGGGGGACGGGGATGCTTGACGTGCACAGGGATGGCCATGCAGCATGCGGACAGAAGGGTCTTGTTGCAAGGCAGAGGAGGCTCAGTACTGGGTTTGAGTCCCAACTCATCACTGGCCAACTACATTTGTGATCCTGGGAAGATCTGATGTGTGAGCCAGATCAGAGGATACCCATCAGTTACTCACAGAGCAGCCTGTGCAGACCATAGGCTTTCTCTCTAATTCCCTTCATCAACAACTTCAGAGGGCGAAAACCTTGTACAGAGCCAGCTTGCTAGCTCCTGCTTATCAAGGCCTCACACCTCCATGGCCTTGGCAGTCTGCCTGGAGACATACCTGCGGCCGTACAGCCTCCAGATGGCCGTTTTCTGTGCAATGCTGATATCAATGAGCTCCGACAGGCTGTGCTTCCAGTGCAGGAGGTCAGAGTCCTTTAGGGCATCCATCAATTTGTTGGCTGTCTTCCCAGCGAAAGCTCTCTGTTGAACAAGGGACTGTATTCCCAGGGAGGCGAGGTACTAAGGGGACAGATATACCCACGACCCAAGATAGAGATTACATGACAGAATTTGTTTTGCTCTTCAGAAATGTGGTGGATTTCACATTTCAGCACATGCATAGTGACAGCTCAACTTTAGTAGAGTTCCTACAACCTAACCTTAGCCTTGATATATGTGAGGTTTGTTCCTGCAAAACTAGGGCTGAAAGAGGAGCACAGGGTACACAGGAAAGAGCCAGGGCTCTGGCATTTAGGTGGGCCTGGACTTAGACACTGCCTCTGCTACTTACTGTGTGACTTAGGGCCAGTCACTCAGCTTCTTAGCTAAGCCTCATCTTCCTCATCTGTAAAAAGGGCATCAAACCTAGCATGAAGAACTGTGGTAAGGATTACAATGAAATAAATTGACAAACAGTGCTGAGCACATTAGGTAATAGGAGATCCAGAAAGGGATGTGATGTCTATCATGATCAACAAGTTATCTTCTCATTAATTCCTGGTAAAATCTTCAAGGGTGAAAGCTCAACTAAAAAAAGTTTAAATCCACAAAGAACCCTTAGCTGGGCATGGTGGTACACTCCTTTAATCCCAGCGCTCGGGAGGGAAGCAAAGGTAGGAGGATGGCTGTGACTTGAGGCCACTGAGACTATATAGTAAATTCCAGGTCAGCCTGAGCTAGAGTGAGATCCTAGCTTATAAAAGACAACAACAACAACAACAAAAAGAGAAGTCTCCTCTGTTTCCAGGAACCACTTCAGCTCTGCATATATGTCTCCTTCCTCACAAGGGACTCACACAGGCAATTTACAATTTAGCAAATATATGTCAAAATTATTAGAGATAAACTGGGAGTGGCGGCTCATGCCATTAATCCCAGCACTTGGGAGGCAGAGGTAGGAGGATCACTGGGAGTTCCAGGCTAGCCTAGGACTATGAAATGAGTGCCAGGCCAGCCTGGGTTACAGCAAAACCCTACCTTAAAAAAAAAAAAGAAAAAGAAAAATTATTAGATAATTTCTTCAATTTTACTAAAGTTTGTGGCAAACTTTTGAGAGAGAGGCTTAAGCAGTCCCACTGTCTATGGTCAAGTGTTCAGTAGCTGTTTTTGAGAGAGAATAAGGTTCTTTAAACAGTAAGTCTAGACCCACGGGCCATTACTGCTTCTCTACACAGACTAGGCCCTTTCAATGGACTTAGGATATGTCACTGAGACTGTAACTCGGGCCCTTCCCTGTCTTCCAAAATGAGATAGGACAAATCAACCCATCAGGTTTACCGATGTTTACTGCTTAAAAATAAGGATCAGCAAACATGTTCTAGGAAAGGTCAGAGAGTAAACAATTTAGTTTTCACAGGCCACATTTGGTTTCTGCTTCTTAATGGCTGATCCCTCCCCCTAACCATTTGAAAATGTCAAGTTACTTCTTAAAGGCCATACATAAGCAGGCAGAGTACCAGATTTGGATGCCAGGTTGGAAACTTTGCCAATCCTGGCTTAAAACTAAGCCTTCCCAGGGCTGGGATATAACACAGTGGTAGAGCACTTGTCTAGGATGTGTGAGGTCCTGGGCTCTATCCCCAGCACTAAATAAATAAATAATAAATAAACAAATGGCTTTGGCTACAATTTTCCTAAGTAAATTTGTGTTGAGCAAATGTTGCATGATCAACTAAACAAAGATCTCTTATCAAAGTTAGTAAGTGGAGCTCTCACAGATGTTATTAGGATAAAGGAACAGAGAGAATCCTACCAAACAGAATTTAGTGGTTTGATTAATAATTAAAGTCATAGGAAACTTTCGCCCAAGAACAAAACCACACATGGAAATATCCTGCCTCTGAGTGGTTCATGATGAAGGTGGGCAGAAAGAGACAAAGGCTCAACAGCACTTATTTAAGTAATCTCACAGAAAGATGAGCCTTACCGGTAACCCAAAATGTACTGCTTTCTTCACAGAATGCTCCAGCAGAACATAGCTATCGGCTCTCTTCTGCCCCAGCACATAAAGCCAGCTCTGGCGAGAGATAATCATCAAGATGTATCATGACCGTGGTAATGGTGAATATGCCAGTGAATAGCAATGTGGTCGTAAGACACAAGGAAGAAGGGGCAAGATAAAGCCTCTAAAATAATTTTTCTTAGGAAATTACGCACCTAAATAAAAACTGCCAAGCATATTAAAACCTTTATTGAAGGCAACTGAAATAAACAAGCCACTGATCTGCATTTGCTGTCAGCTATGAGTGGAAGACATTTCAGAAAAAAAGCATAACGCTCCCACTTGGCCTTTAATTAAGAAATGAGGTTTGGGTGGTTGTCAAGTGGCTTCTGCATGCTCTATGTACTTGTGATGTTTATCTTTAGAGATCAACATCTCACCAAGTTATGATGTATAGCTTATATCTTTTTATTAATGCCAATGTCAAATTCAGTAGTTAACATTTATTTTTTCATGGCAAACTGCATTCAAATTGGTAACTAGGAAATGCCCCCAAAGCAGAACAAATGTCATGAATTAAGAGATAAAATATGGGTGGCCCTTGCTGAATCCCCATGACCACCTAAGTAGTTGCCCTTCACTCCTTAGGACCTCTGTTCCAACCTCAAAGCAAACTGATTGAAACAGAATCTCCTGAAGGCCAACTCAACCCATGAGCAAAGTACCAAGACCAGAGGACGGCCTCACCAAACAGTGCTGCAGACACACGTGATCGTTGGACTCCTGGGCAATCCTAATTGCCTCCTGCAGGGCGAGCTCTGCCTGTTGACTAATGACAGACTAAACATTAATGTGCCATTCACAATCACAAACATGCACAAGCATCAGCAGCAGAAAGTCATCCACGAGCCTCCATCTGGGCTCAGCTGTCACTATTTATGGACTGATGTTCTCCAAGGCTGCTCAGCCCCAGGAACAGGAAACATCTACAGTGGAGACATAGGACAGGTCCTTGTGGGGGAATGAAGCAAAGGCTTTCTTTCTACTCCTGAGACGTTTATTTCAGCTGTCACACTGCTGAAGGGAAGGGCAAGGAGAGGACGATTTAACTCTTTTACATTACTCAAAAAATTACAAAGTACATCATTTGCTACTTGATCATTTTTCAAAACTAGCTTTAAAAATTATTCTGAAAGGCTGGGTGATGGCTCAGCTGTTAAAGGCACTTGCTTGTAAAACCTGGGAGCCAGATTCAACTCCCTAGTGCCTACTTAAAGCCAGATGCACAGAGTGGTGCATGCATCTGCAGCAGCAAGAGACGCTGGTACACCCATACTCTCTCTGCTCGAAATTAAAAACAAAGAAAAAAAAAACATTAAAAAAAAAATCTAGGGCTGTAGAGATGGCTTAGCCTAGGGACCTATGTTTGATTCACCAGTACCTAACATAAAGCCAGAGGCACAAAGTGACACACACATCTGGAGTCTGGAGTTCATTTGCAGTGGCTGGTATACGCATTCATTTTCTCTTTCTTCTTGCAAATAAATATTTTAAAAAGGTATTCTAGGGCTGGAGAGATGGCTTAATGGTTACAGCACTTGCTTGCAAAGCCTGATGACCTTGGTTCAATTTTCCAGTACCCATGTAAAACCAGATGCAAAAGTGGCCCATGTGGGCTAGAGAGATGGCTCAGCAGTTAAGGCACTTGCCTCCAGTACCTAAGGCCCCAGGTTCAATTCCCCAGTACCCACATATGCCAGACCCACAAGGTGGTGGCCCTGGTGCACTCTCTCTCTCTCTCTTTCTCTCTATTTCTCTGCTTGAAAATAAAGTATTTTTAAAAAGTGGCCAATGTGACTAGAGTTTGCTTGTAGCAGCAAGAGGCCCTGGCACCCCATTTTTTCTCTCTCTCCTTGCAAATAACTAAATAAAAATACTGGACATGGTGGCTCACGCCTTTAATCCCAGCACTCAGGAGGCAGAGATAAGGAAAACTGCGGTGAGCTAGAGGCCAACCTGGAATTACAGAGTATGAGTTACAGGTTAGTCTTGGCTAGAGTAAAACCATACCTCAAAAAAGTATTCTAATAAAAATAAAAATATTTTTTAAAAGTACTCTAAAGCCTTCTTGAGATTTGGTTTTCTCTGCTCATGCCTCCCCATCCTCGAAAATCTCAACTGCTCTTTACAATCTCCCAGCACCTGTGCAAGTCCAGCCCTGGAGCACCTTAGAAATGCTATCTGTTCCATCTGGTGGTACTTCCTCAACTACTACTGTAACTTGTGTTGACTTCATATAATTAACTACTTCATAAACCTGTAAATGGCACGGGCCATGCCTTACGTTTTGGGCTTCCCAAAAGCAATGTTTTACTAAAGCTGGGTCACTGATACCGCAATAGAAGAAGCAGAAATTCTTGGGCATCACTTACTTGAAAAGACATTTACATAATGAATTTTCTTCCAACATTAACAATGGCCTCACAAGAATAATTTCAATAGGGTAATGCGATATTTTTTGCTTGTTCTAATAAAGAAAGCAGGTGCATTTTTTCACCCAATCTGCATTTATTTCAAACCTCTGTCCATGCTAAGAATAAGAGAATGCACTAGATCATAAGGTACCTGAGGGCATGCAACACACAGTTTATGTAACTCCATTAAACAGCTAACGACCACACAGTGCTATGCCTAGAAAAGAAGAATTTGAGAGAACTGTATACATAAGCTAAAACAGGAGTAAAGGGACTACAGTTTTCTCAGGTAGGAAGAAAAGATAAAAAACTTCAAGAAAGTCAAGCAGCTGGGAATGGTGGTACACACCTGTAATCTCAGCACTTGGGAGGCAGAGGTAGGAGGATGAGTTCAGGGCCAGTCTGGGAAAGCTGATAAGTGCAAAGCCTGCTGGCACACTTAAAGTTAGCAGCACAAAGTGGCTCATGTATCTGAGTTTGTTTGCAGCAATAAGAGGTATACCCATTCTTTTTCTCAAATAAATAAAAATATTTTAAAATATATTATCAAATGCAACAATCTGCTTCTTTTTTAAATTTTATTTGAGAGACAGTGAGAGAGAGAGAGAGAGAGAGAGAGAGAGAGAGAGAGAATGGGCACACTAGGCCCTCCAGCCACTGCAAACGCACTCCAGACACATGCGCCACCTTGGTACTGAGGAGTCAAACGGGCCCTTCTGCTTTGCAGGAAAACACCTTAACTGATAAGCCATCCCTCCAGCCCTAATCTGCTTCTTGATCCCTTGTTGACATCCCTGGTCTGGATCTGAGCACTCCACTAAACATTTCTTAGAGGAGTCTATTCAGGGAAGTTTCTTCCTTAGACTGAGCGACTGTGCCCAGAACCTGGCATTGGTCAGCTTTCCCTTTCCCAGAACCACACCTATCATCCATTCAAGGTCCTTTCAGACATAACCCTTTACTATGTGAAGATATTAACACTTTGGGCTAAACATTTCTTCTCCAGACTTAAATGCTCTCCTATCCTTCCCACATTATACATGTGTGGTGGCCTTTGTCAACAACTGGACACTGTCCCCCATATAAGAAACTTATATAAGAAACTTGTCTGTTTCTTTTAAAACCTAACCAAAAATTAGTAAAATTTCTGAGTTACTGCCTGGCCCACACAGAAGCTTCAATTTCTGAACTTTGGGCATTATTCTACCAATATATCTTGTGTGTTTAATCAAAGGTGCTTTTAGCAGAGGTCACATTTCTGTCAACTGGTAAAAAGCCAAAGGGTATGTGTGGTGTGTGACAGAGCGATGTAGGAAAACTCACTCAATTACTAATATCCTACATTCCACCATTATTCACATTACTTCATTATCTGCAAACTAGCCTTCTTTTTTTTTGTTTTCTTTTTTTTTAATATATTTTTATTTCATTTATTTGTTAGAGAGAGAGAGAGGGGGGGGGGGAGAATGGGCACACTGTAAACGAACTCCAGACATATGCACCCTCTAGTGTAGCTGGCTTTACATGGGCACTGGGGAATTGAACTCGGGTCCTTCTTCATTGCAGGCAAATGCTTTAACCGTTAAGCCATCTCTTCAGCCCTTTTTTTGGTTTTTTCAAGGTAGGGTCTCCTCCTACCTCTGCCTCCTGAGTGCTGGGACTAAAGGTGTGCATCACCATGCCAGGCTTTAGCCTTGGTGTTTTGAAAGGTTCGTTCTTTCTCTCTCTCTCTCTCTTTCTCTTTCTCTCTCTCCCCCCCTCTCTCTCCCTCTCTCTCTCAAATTATTTTTTCTTTGCCTACTGGAATGCTCCTGATTTTAGAATGAAACTACGTGAGCTCATCTTTTTTGTTATTGCGGCTTTTCAAATATTTACTTATTTGTAAACACAGAAAGACAGAGAGAGAGAGAGAGAGAGAGAGAGAGAGAGAGAGAGAGAGAGAGAAAGAAAGGTGGGCCTGGGCCTCTAGTCTTTGCAAGCAAACTCCAGATTCATGTACCACTTTGTGCATCTAGCTTAACATGGATACTAGGGAATCAAACCCAAGCTGTTAGACATTGCAAGCAAGCACCCTAACCACTGAGCAATCTCTCCAGCCCTTGAAAGTTTTTTTTTTTTTTTTTTTTTTTAATATTTACTTATTTGCAAGCAGAGAGAAGAGAGAGAGAAAATGAAAATGAACACATCGGGTCCTCCAGCCACTGTGAAGGAACTCCAGATGTATGGATGGATGTGCCACTGGGCCTCTGGCTTTCTGTGAGTACTGGGGAAATGAACCTGGATTGTTAGGCTTTGCAGACAAGCACCTTAACTGCTGAGCCATCTCTCTAGCCCTTGAAAAGTTCTTTTACTCTAACATTATGTACTATATAATTGATTAATTTTTCTATTTTTATTCACTGAAAACTCAGGTAAAGCTGGATGTGGTGATACAGGCCTTTAATCCAAGCACTCAGGAGGCAGAGGTAGAAGGATCTCTATGAGTTCTAGGCCACCCTGGGACTAGAATAAATACCAGATCAGCCTGGGCTAGAGTGAGACCCAACCTTGGGAAAAAAAAAA
>PVHP010053309.1:0-10816 GCA_004024765.1 Zapus hudsonius
GCACCAGGGCCACCACCTTGTGGGTCTGGCTTATGTGGGACCTGGAGAATTGAACCTGGGGCCTTAGGCACTGGAGGCAAGTGCCCTAACCGCCGAGCCATCTCTCCAGCCCCCCTCCTATTTTTTGATGTGTCCTTTTGTCTCTTGCTAAAGATTCTTTTTAAAGCTAGGAATAGTGACATATGCCTATAATTCCAGCACTAGGGAGGCAGAAACAGGAGGATCATCTCAAGTTCAAGGTTAATCTGAGCTACACAGTCGACCAGGGCTACGTAATGAGACTCTTTCCAAAAAATAAAAGAGGAAAGAAAAAAAGCTAGGATTCAAGTGGTGCTCTAGTTATTCCTCGGCCCACTGCTCCCTTACAGTTTAAAAAATCATTGGAATTTTATTATTATTATTTTATTATTATTTGGTTTTTCGAGGTAAGGTCTCTAGCCCAACTGACCTGGAATTCACTATGCAGTCCCAGGCTGGCCTTGAACTCACATCAATCCTCCTAACTGTGCCTCCCGAGTGCTAGGATTAAAGGTATGTACCACCACGCTTGGCAGTTTTAATACTTTTATACAAAGTCATAGTATATATTTTGTATTCTGCTTCTTCCAACTTAACGTATATTTAAATGTTACTATTGGCCTCATAACCACAGCTTTAAATGACTAAGCTATATCCAATGGAATGCCAAAATGCTCCATGATGCCCCTGCCAAAAGCGGTGAGGAGATGGCTCAGAGGGTGGGGGCACTTGTTATGCAAGCATGAGGACCTGAGTTCAATCTTCAGGACCCATGGAAAAAGCTACGCTGTAAAGTTCTTGGCTGCCAACCTGAACTAGATGGAAAGGCCTATTGCTGAAGACACAGCATACTGGAGCTGCAGGTCCCTGAGAATTCGAGATGGAGCTGAGCTGCAGCCTCCAGCTGTCATGGTTCTGGAAAGTACTATGCAGCCTGGTGGGGAGAAGAGTCATCTATGGTCTTAACCAGCAGTGGACCCTGAAAGCTTTATGTCTGGCCAGCCAAGCTAAATGTGCCTAAATTACAATGCACATATCTACTGCAGGGGAAACCAACTGCTCTCTGACTGGCTCTACAAAAGGAATTTCATACCCAGGACCCTTTAAAGGGGTGAACACTGAAGTATATGAACTTTATTTCAATAAAATCCTCATGAAAATTATTCTCTTGAATGGATAGACCACAACTCATGACACAAAGAGCCTCTAATTTATACTACAGAACACTGCTATGAGGATTATTTTTTCTTTACTTTTTTTTTCTTTTTTTTTTCAAGGTAGGGTCTCCCTTTAGCTCAGGCTGACCTGGAATTCACTATGTAGTCTCAGGGTGGCCTTGAACTCATGGTGATTCTCCTACCTTTTGAAGATTTCTTTGTGACTAAGTTTTCATCTTACAGTAAGAACTATTGGGGCCCAGGACATGGCTCTGTTGGTAAAGTACTTGCCCTGAGTTCAGATCCCTAGGAGCCACACTTGTAATCCCAGCACTTGGGAGGCAGAGATGGAGGGATCCATCCCCAGAGGTAAACTAGCAAGATCTGTGGAGACTGATGGAGAGATGGAGACATCAGCCTCTGGCCTACCTGTGCACACACACCTCACCCACATAAATGCATGCAAAAGTAAATAAAAACAAGTTAAAATGAAGAATTCTTAGGGATGGAGAGCTTGCTCCACAACAAAACACAGGGCCTGAGTCTGGACTCCCCAGCACCCACGCAGAAGCCAAAGGTGCCTGTGATCCCAGCGCTGGGAGATGGGGGTTTCATTGGTGAGCTCTGGGTTTAGTAAGAGATGCTATGTCAAAAAAATAAGGTGAAAAGCACCCTAATATTGACCTCTGCCTCCACATGCATATGAGCATTCATACATGCAGACCTGCTCGTACATGGACATGTACACACACACATGCAAAAAAAAAAATAGAATTAAGACATCTCTATCACACCTCCCGAGGCTCAGGGTCCATTGTGGAAGAGGTGGTGGAAAGATTGTAAAAGCCAAAGGAAGGGAAGGACTGCTTACAATGCAAACTTCCAGACACAGAATGGATTTGATATTCATGACTTCACAGTGTCTGATAATACTTACACATAATGGAGGAAAAGATGACACTAAAACAAAACAGACTAACTGAGAGGGGGAGGAGATAAGGGAGGGTGAGGAGGGGATCATAATGGTTTACTGTCTATAATTATGGAAGCTATCAATAAAAAGTTAAAAGAGGGCTGGAGAGATGGCTCAGTGGTTAAGGCACTTGCCTCCAGTGCCTAAGGCCCCAGGTTCAATTCCCTAGTGCCCACATATGCCAGACCCACAGGTGGTGGCCCTGATGCTCTCTTCTCTCTATCTCTCTCTGTTTCTTTGCTTGAAAATAAATAAAATATTTTTTTAAAAAGTTAAAAGAATTAAGTCAGGCGTGGTGGCGCACGCACTCGGGAGGCAGAGGTAGGAGGATCGCTGTGGCTTCAAGGCCACCCTGAGACTACATAGTGAATTCCAGGTCAGCCTGGGCTAGAGTGAGACCCTACCTCGAAAAAAAAAAAAAAAAGAATTAAGACTCTCCAGTTTGCCACTACATCCAGAATACCCTAGAATAATAAAATAATAATAATAATAAGCTACCTTCTTGTATAAGCACTGTGCTAAAATTACAGAAACTAGAATCCTGTCTTGGTTTTTGTAATAATGCTAGCAGAGCACACACAGGAAGAAGAGTAACTGCACCAGATCCCACTGACTTGGGTGGACCTCTTTCTTAAAGTCCAGTGTCCTTTGTCTTGGGATTTAGTGCAATATGAAAAAAAAGAATAATAATAAGCAAATAAATATTCTATTTATATAAAGAAGACATATGCATTTGTAAATGTAGAAACAATGTGAAGAAATATACTAAACCCTACAGGGATAAGATCTGGGGAAAGAAATCATATATATTTCACTTTTGTTTTATGTGTGTGTATATATGTATTTTAAAATTTTTTTCATGAATAAAGCAAAAGCCTGAGTATAACAAGGTCTCTCTGTTTTACATGAGCTTAACTGATGTCGATTATCCACAGTGTAGAAAATGTGAATTACTAAAAGTGTTTAAACAGAAACATCCATTACTCAACAACTATTTATGGAACACTCACAATATGTCCTGCATTGTGTCTGGTAAACTGACATAATGGTGAACAGGAAACACCTAGTCCCCGCTCCCAAAGAGCTCAGAGAAAGGCCTCTCGGTCTTCACTTCCCCCATTTCCTGTTAAGAACCACTCAGTCACAGGTCTGGCTTTTCATTAGTCCATTATGCCTGTGGGTACTCATCAAAGAGATGCTAATTAGCAGTACCACCATACTTCACAGATACAAAGGCTTTTAAGAGTTTTAATCCCACCTCCCAGGGAGTTATTGGGGGGGCATTAGCCCCCCCAAAAAACAGCAGGGCTTTTGATTAAAGACCCTCTCCCTAAAGACACAGGACACAAGTTAGCAGGAGCTCATCTGGAAGCCTCCTCCCTGTCTTCAGGGTGCTAGAAAGTGTTAAGTAGACTGTTGCAGAAGAATGATCTACAGTCTTAACAGGAAGTGGACCCGCAAGCTTTACAGCTGGGTAGCCAGGCCAAGGGTGCCAATGGGTGCAATGGTGGCATGTCTGTTATAGGGGAAACGAATCACGCTCTGACAGGGAGGGAATCCCTAACTCCCACTGAAAACCTATTGTAAAGCCCATGGTTGGTTGGGAAGGTCAGAAGCCCGACTATAGTAGTCTGGCTAAATAGATGCCCACCGAACTACCCTCTAAATTCTTGTTTCTGCCCATCTATTAATGCTCCACTCACTTTGGTTGGAGAAAATGAGGCATCTCTGACACACTCTCCCAGGCAGGCTCGGAGAGCACTTCAGAAGAGCGGATAGAAAGAATGTAAGAGCCATAGGAAGCCAGACGCAAAGGGGCCACCACATTCATTCATCCCCTCATAGTGACACTAGACCCACATACTATGAGGCCAAAATGAAAATGACAACATCAAAACAGAAGGGCTGGAGCTGGCCTTTGGTGGCACACGCCTTTAGTCCCAGCACTTGGGAAGCAGAGGCAGGAGGATCGCCGTGAGTTCAAGGCCACCCTGAGACTACATAGTGAATTCCAGTCAGCCTGGGCTAGAGTGAGACCCTATCGCGAAGAAAAAAACGAAAAGAAAAATAAACAAAAAAATAGAAGGGCTAGTTGGGAAAAAGAAGGGGTCCCGTGGAGGGTGGAGGGGGGTCAGGAGAAGGGGGAAAGAATGGTGGGCGGGGATTTTGATCAATGTATACTGGGTAAACATGGAGGTTATCAATAAACAGTTAAAAAGCAAGCTAGGTGTGGCGCCCGCCTTTAATCCCACCCAGCACTCGGGAGGCAGAGGTAGGAGGATCGAAGTGAGTTTGAGACCACCCTACAATAGCGAATTCCAGGTCAGCCTGGGCTAAAGGGAGACCCTACCTCGAAAGCAAAAAAAAATTAAATTTAACTTAAAAGTTAAAAAATGAAAGAGTTTCAATCCCTACTTCTTTTATAATTAATTTTCTGATGTTCTCTAGTCTAATGGCTAGGATTCGGTGCTCTCATAACTAAATTTCCCTCCTTTGGTGCTTGGAAACAGGGTACCTACTGCTATGTAGCCCAGACTGGCCTCGTGGTCCTGTCTCTGCCTCCCAAGTACTGGGATTACAGGTTTTTAGCAATCATCATGTCTGGCTTTCATAATTAATTTTTAAAGTTATATAGAAATTTTCTATCTTAAAATATCTATTAAGGTAAGAGTAAGAATGTTAAGCCCATGTAAACAATACTGTTAAAATAGCTACGTATCAAAATAGCATGAAAATACAGGTCTCCCCAGCATACACAGTAATTCTGGGTCCCGTAAGGGAACCTTCTTGTATGGTTTCAAAAGCGAATACTATCAGGGAGGATTTCACGAAGCTCTTGCAGTGGCACTGAGCCTAAGAAAATATCTGAGTACAGTCAACTTTCTTTTTTTTTTTTTAAATATTTTATTTATTCATTTTCAGTCAGAGAGATAGAGAGAGAGAAAGAGAGAGAGAAGAGAGAATGGGGGCCACCACCTTGTGGAACTCACTTATGTGGGTCCTGGAGAATTGAACCCGGGGCCTTAGGCACTGGAGGCAAGTGCCTTAACCGCTGAGCCATCTCTCCAGCCCTACAGTCAACTTTCTAAATCACTTTGGTCAGTTAAAAAGGTTCTGAACATTAAGAAAACTATAGATACTGACACGTTATAGACAAGCAGAGCTCGCTGTAAGAGGAGGAACACCAGGGGCCCCACTGAGAAGGAAATGGGATATGGTGTAAGGCAGACACGGATTTTCCTACACAAGAACTCGTCATTCTCTGAAAATAAAACATCCTGAGCAATTCTCTGCTTCCTGAGAGGTGGCGGGCACAGGGGACACCACACAATGTCTCTTGTCTAACACACACACACACACACACACACACACACACACACACAAAACTGTCAGAAAAATCCCTAGTAGTCAACTCTAAATGCATAAATAAAAAAATTCACTCTGGAAATGGTCATGGATTTTTGTAGTTAAGTATCATATATATACTATATATATATTTTTTTCTTCCCCACATAATCTAAATACAATCCATTTCCTGACCTTTTAGCTTTCAGTCTCCTGTCGATGGCTACAACTCTACAAGCAATATATAAACATGCCCCAGTCTTGGTATGTCCATACTTGACAACAGTGGACACGAACTTAATAAGACCAAACATAATCATCACAACACCCAGCAGGTAAGACCACAAGAGCAGAAACCTAATCATTGAAAAAGTAGAGACATAAGTTACATTCTTTAACACAGAAAGCTTCTTTGATCCCTCGGGACTCAGAAAAATTTTCTGTCTTCTGAAAAACTGATAAGCTTGCTTTGTCAGACAAGAACCATGAAACCCATCCTGTTTCCTTTTTTCTCTTGCTTGCCAGGAAGCTCCGAGCTAAATTTAATGTTCAAATACAGAAACTATCTAGCCTCAAGTTATTGATAGAATTTTCTTCCCGCTCTCCCATCCTGATGGAGGCTTGCTGTCCTTTGTTTTATTTAGTTTTGTTTTTTTGTCCTTTGTTTTTAATGCCCCTTACCTTGTTTGTTTTAATTACAAACTCTCAAATGCTTTTTAACATGTTAACGTAAATTATAAAAAAAGAGAAAATTAATGACTGAAAGTTCATCTCTTCATAACACCCAACTATTAACCCACTTTATCTAAAATATAGTTTCTAATATATTTTGCTCCTTAAAAATTGTTTTACAAAATTATGATTCACTCTTAGAAAAGTCAATGGCAGGTTTTAAAAAAAAAATAAAAGAAATGAATGATAAATGACACAGTCAAAACTTAAGTTTGGGATTCTGAATTAAAGAACTTTAGTAACAAAATTGGCTTGGTAATGTTTGATAATCCTTGCAAAAAGTTAATGCATATCAAATGTATTAAATTCTCATATGCTTTATTGGATACAAAATATATCCTTACATGCAAAATAGATGCTACATAGGAAAATATGAAAACAGTTTAATCATCTACGAAAAGGGGTGATCTCCGTCATGCCTGTTCCAAAATTATAATGACACACACATAAGAATGTTTAGTATATAATAATATCAAAAGTCTAAGTGGAGGGCTGGAGAGATGGCTCAGCAGTTAAGGCACTTGCCTCCAGTGCCCAAGGCCCAAGTTCAATTCCCCAGTACCCACATATGCCAGACCCACAAGGTGGAGGCACTGGTATTCTCTCCCTCCCTCCCTCCCTCCCTCCCTCCCTCTCTCTCTCTCTTTGCTTGAAAATGAATAAATAAAATATTTTTTAAAAAGTCTAAGTGGAGTTACAGGAGAAAAGAACATGAGAATAAAAGAAAATAAATGGCCACGTGTGGTGGCGCACACCTTTAATCCCAACACTCCGGAGAGAGTGAGTTCCAGATCAGCCTGGTCTAGAGTAAGCCCCTACCTCAAAAAAAAATAAAAATAGCCGGGCGTGGTGGCGCACACCTTTAATCCCAGCACTCGGGAGGCAGAGGTAGGAGGATCACCGTAAATTCAAGGCCACCCTGAGACTACAGAGTGAATTCCAGGTCAGCCTGGACTAGAGTGAGACCCTACCTCAAAAAAATAAATAAATAAACAAAACAAACAAGTCTAGTCAAAAATGAAGCAAAAATATCTTATAAATTAAGCAAATGAGACCAGAATATGGTTTTTCAAATTGAGAAGTTAGCACTAGAGAGATGGCTCAGCGGCAAAGGCACTTGCCTGCAAAGCCTAACAAGCCAGGTTTGATTCCCCAGTGCCCAGGTTAAAGCCAGATGCATAAAGTGGCCCATGCATCTGGAGTTCATTTGCTGTAGCTGGAGGCTCTGGTGTGCCCATATACTCTCTCTCTCTCTCTCTCTCTCTCTCTCTCTCTCTGTATCTCTCTGCTTGCAAATAAATAAATGAAACATTTAATAAAAACTTTAAAAATGAGAAGTTTAATGAATATACATATATATATTTTTGGGAGGGGGGTGCGTTGAGATAGGGTCTCTCTGTAGCTCAGGCTGAATTCACCTGGAATTCACTATATAGTCTCAAGGTGGCCTTGAACTCATGGCGATCCTTCCACCTCTGCCTCCTGAGTGCTGGGATTATTATTTATTTATTTATTTTGGTTTTTCGAGGTAGGGTCTCACTCTAACTAGCCCAGGCTGACCTGGAATTCACTCTGTAGTCTCAGGGTGGCCTTGAACTCACGGTGATCCTCCTACCTCTGCCTCCCAAGTGCTGGGATTAAAGGTGTGCGCCACCACGCCCAATCTGGGATTATTCTTAAGCAACCTGGGGCTGTGGCTCAGTGACAGAGCCCCTGCCTAGTATGTGCAAGGCCCGAGTTCACTCTCCAGCACCACTAAACACAAGGAAACAAGCCCAGCACACCACCTGTGGGAGACACAGAGGCTAAAAGTGAGCAGGTGACCAGATGATGCACATAATGAAAGTGACCCTTCCTCAAGGTACTAGAGTTTCAGGGTTAATATGCAAAGAAATGAAATTATATAAAAAAATGACTACATAAATTCAGAAGGAAAGCTAGCAAGTCATATATACATTTTTTTCAAACAATAAAATGGTTCCGCTTAAGAAAACATTTTAAGGGCTGGAGAGATGGCTCAGCAGTTAAGGCACTTGCCTCCAGTGCCTAAGGCCCCGGGGTTCAATTCCCCAGGACTCACATAAGCCAGACCCCCCCACACAAGGTGGTGGCCCTGGTGTGCTCTCTCTCTCTCTCTCTCTCTCTCTCTCTCTCTCTCTCTCTCTCTCTCTCTCTCTGTATCTCTCTGCTTGAAAATGAATAAATAAAAGTGGTAAAGACTGATTTAAAAAAAAAAAGAAAAAACATTTTAAGCCTGTGAATGTAGCTTAGAGGTAGACTACGCGCCTGCCTAGTATACACAAGACCTCAGTCTCTCTCATACAGGATCAAGAAATCAAGAACTTTTAAGTGGAAACAGAAGTCCCTGTCTTACATGAAGAGGGTAAGAGAAACCTACACACACATTCTCTCTCTCTCTCTCTCTCTCTCTCTCTCTCTCTCTCTCTCTCTCTCTCTCTCTCCCTCCCTCCCTCCCTCCCTCTCTCTCTCTCTCTCTCTCTCTCTCTCCCCCTCTCTCTGCCTTCAAAACAAATCTTCATTTTGAAGCACTTTTCTTAAACTATGGTAAATGTAAGTGACCAGATATATACATGGCCCTGAAGACACAGAAACACTTTCCTACAGGGAGGGTTGAACACTTCTCTCTGACTGCTTCAGAATGATAAAGAACCTTAAGTAGGTGTTCCAGAAAGGGATTTGCAGCAGCCAGGGGTATCCTTTGCTTTCTTTAATCACAGGAAAGAATGTAGAAATAGAAAGATTGCCAGTTGCAAAATGATTTCATGGTCAGATTGTGCTTTAGTGACATGCTGTGTGGATGCAGGGAGGAGCCTTACTGGAGGAATTACATTTCAGGGGAAAAGGAAGTGAGACAGTGACCTTGTGACTGGGAGCTGACACCTTCAAAGAAGGGAGTGTGCTTGAGCAACTGGGGTGGGCAGACACTGAACCTAGGGCTCTCTCTACTGCAAGGCATCTCATGTAGGAAGGAAAGCAGTGTAGGAGGCAGCGAGGCTTCAATAAAGGGCCCACAGCTATGCTATGTTAAAATGTTGCAGAGATGGTTCAGCGGTGAAGGCGCTGTCCTGCAAAGCCTAATGAACCGAGTTTGATTCCCCAGTGCCACATAAATTCAGATGCACAAGGCAGCACATGCGTCTGGAGTTCATTTGCAGTGGCTGGAGGCCCTGGTGCGCCTAGTCCCCAACCTCCTCTGTATCTACCTGCCTCTTTCTCAAATAAATAAAATACTTTTTTTAAAAAAATGTACAAGATGAAGACAGCTGGAGGAAGCTTAGGGGCAGTGAAGTCCTAGCACATGTTATCAGTGCTGTAAGAGAACCTGTTCCACCAGGACAGAAACAAAATGTCAAGGCACTTGCTTGTAAAGCCTGCCCGTCAGGGTTCAATTCCCCAATACGCACGTAAAGCCAGACACGCAAAGTAGAGCAAGTAGTTTGTCTGCACAGGCAAGAGGACCTGGCATGCCCATATATTCATTCTCTCTCTCAAAATGAAAAATTAATTTAAGGGGCTGGAGAGATGGCTCAGTGGTTAAGGTGTTTGCCTGCAAAGCAGAAGGGCCCCAGTTCAGTACCCCAGTACCCAAGTAAAGCCAGATGCACAGGCTGATGCACACGTCTGGAGTTTGTGTGCAGTGGCTAGAGGTCTTGGTGCGCCCATTTTCTCTTTCTCAAATAAATAAAATATTTTCAAAAATTAATTTAAATTTTCTCAAAAAGAATCTGTTTAAAGCACATTTATTATAATGGGCAACTGTAAAAATGAAAACAATTTTTTTTCTTCTTAAAGCTGATGTTGGTCTTTGTTTTAAACATGACTTTAGGAACATTGAGGCTCACCCAAGAAGTATGATCATGTCGTTCTCATTTCAAAAGGGGATTATGTGATCACATTGTTACTGGTAGCAAAATTAGTTTTAGAGCTGGAGAGATGGTTCAGTGGTAAAGGCTCTTGCCTACAAAGCCTGCAAGCCCAAGTTCACTTCCCCAGCACCCACATAAAGCCAGATGCACAAAGGGGTGCATGCATCTGGAGTTCGTTCACAGTGGCTGGAGGCCCTGGCATGTCCATGCCCATTCATATTCTTAGTCTCTCTCCTTGTAGTGAATTTTATATTTTTTAATTATTTTTTAATTTTTTTTGGGGGGGGTTCAAGGTAGGGTCTCACTTTAACCCAGGCTGACCTGGAATTCACTATGTAGTCTCAGGGTGGCCTTGAGCTCACGGCAATCCTCCTACCTCTGCCTCCCAAGTGCTGGGATTAAAGGCGTGTGCCACCATGCTAGGCAAATAAAATTTAAAAATTATGTTTTATCCTGGTGTTTAACAGCTATGAGAGAATGTATTGATAAGTATAATTCCTCACAGACAGTTGGGAATGACATCATGACTTTGGGATGGCAGTAAGACAGCCCGTCAGTTCCCAGAGGCACACCCCATCTGTACGTAGCTGTGGGTCACCCTCAAGACAAGGTGCCTGAGCAGCAGAACACTCCCCTCCTCTCACCCTTCCCTGGGTTTTCTTGCTAGCTTTCTTTCTTTTCTTTTTTTTTTTTTTTTTTTTTTT
>PVHP010053310.1:0-10811 GCA_004024765.1 Zapus hudsonius
TTGAAGATATGAAGGCTTCCATCTACATTTTGAGAGCAGATGAATACTACAACTAGATTGGTAATATAAAAATTATCTAGTTATTAAGTTTTATGGAACATTAAAGAGAAAATTAATATGAAGTTCCTTTGGCCTACATTGTGACACAATTTCATAATAATAATACATGATGTATATTACAACAAAATGGGATCTAAAGTCACCAAGGAGAGTAAACACTAGCACAAATATAGAGAATTCATTCAGAGACTTAGGGAAATTAGTGCAAACATGATAGGCTTTGCAAGGCATATAAATAAAAACTTTTCATTACATAAGAAAGCTTTAAAAAATCTGGCAAAGAATCGATAGGAGAAAAAAATATCTAGGCTATACCAAACATTGAAATCATGTGAGTTTAAATACTAACACAGGATGTATGTAGGTAATAATTTTATCTTTTGAGCAAACAAGAAATGCCATAAAGCTTCTAGAAAGAAAGTCACTTTTGTTTATCCATTTAAACAGACACATTAGGAAGAAATTTGCAAGTTGTGACTGTGAGATGGAAAAACAGTGAAGCTCTTAAAAAAGTTTGGGCACAGCCCACGAAATGACTGATGATAAAGAAGTGGTGTGGTGAAAATACAGATTATATAAGTTATAGCAAACACTGCATTATTAAAAGCATTTAAGCAGAAGTTAGCTAGCAATATCAGAGGTGTTATAAACGTGATTTCATTTGAAAAAAAAATACAATAGTTGACCAAATAGATTACTGATAAGGTTCATTTCAAATCTCTGTTTAGCTATCTTCATTTATATGTTTTTCTGGTCATATTCCCTCTAGTTACAAAAATCCATTTATTTCTCTCTTTTTCGTTTATATAGATGGCAAAATCTATTGCTACATCAGTATCTATCACTGCATACTGTTTACTGTAGGAAAAAATTATGATGAACGAAATGCAGAGAGAAAAGCAAATGTTCTTCCAGGAGATAACATCTCCTTAAATATGCAACTAGTATCAAAAGTTTCGTGCCAATATGACATCTTTTTCTTATTATAGAATTGAAATATGTTCATTGTAGAAAATAAGGAGATTCAGATGAAATGTAAATCATCAGCTGAGGAAGAAAAAAATTGTTTTTCTCACTTTGCTCTTTCCTGGTTTGATTTCCCAAACAAAATTAGTGTTTTAGACTATATTCTGAAATGGTGACAGAGTAGATTTTCCAGTGGTTAAAATCACCCTGATTTTATAAAGCAGTAACTGGACATTGTCTTCCTTCTCCTTCTACTACCAAACTAGAAGCAGGATGGATGCCTTTGAATGCAGCTCTTGTAGAAACCCAAATGCTCCTCTTCCATTTTGTCACAAGAACATAAAAAAATCCTTTTAGCTCTTAAAGCAAGGTGTGTACCTTAAGGGGAAGACTCCTGTGTCAATGCACCTCCCAAGTATCCTCTCTTCATTTTGAGATAAAACTTTGGAATATAAGCCAAGCATGTCCAGAAGCATCCCTTTAATCTCCAAGACCCTAAACTGAGCAGGCTCAGGAAGGGATCTGCCCCTATAGGAGTATCCATAGTGTCCCTCAATATAATCCCATTGTTTATTAGAGGAGGACTTTGCTTTGGACATGACTTCCATATTCTCCATGCCTGATACAGATAACAAACCTTTTTCCACTGTTATTTTTTGTCTTGACTGCTTATTTTGGCTTTTCCTCTACAAGATGTGACCCAATTGCATTCAGTTACAGTTGCAAGATGCAGGTTGTGGTTAGGGATGGAGAAAAATGGAAGGTTTAGTGAGCATTAAGTTTCAAAGCAATCCTTTATCTTAGTTCACTAACCTACAAATCCTTCAGACACAGTCAAATATCAAATCTATTATTCTGTGGAGATTTGTGTAGAAGAATAGTTGAAAGAGGGAGCAGGAATCCAATATTACTTGGTGAGTTGTTTAAATAGTATCTACAAGCTCTACAATTCACTCTATTTCCAATAGCTCCCACTTTCCCTCTTGCATACAGTATGAAGAACATTTATATTCTAAACATTCAACATGGTCAGAGCAGTCTTCATCCAAGTAATATGCCAATAACACCAGTCAGGATGACTCGAGTCCTGAGTGTGAGACCAAAGGCAGGAGACAGAACTAGGTTATGCCCATCAATACCACTGCTGGTCCACTCACAGTTTTGTCCAAGGTGAAAGGGTGTTTAGATTTCTATCCTGGGCCACTAGTTAGAACTGTAAGAATTCAGACAGCCAGCGTGTAGTTCACTGTCACACCAGCGTAGGAAACTACACAGCTCTTCACAATACTCCCCACCATCTGAGAGCTACCTCATGCATTGGGATACATTCTATCATCATCATGAATTTTATTTCCTGAGAATAGCGCTGTCCTGGGTTCCATGATTCTAGTATCCTCGGGAAGTTTTGTATTTTTAAATGTTTATAATTAAAATGTGAAACATTTATAGATTCATTAAATGAGAAAACACTTTAAGGATTTCCTATGTTCCAGTATCTTCTGTAAATGTTGGGGATGGATAACATGGTCCCTTCCTCATATTTACTAGTTTGCAAATATGAAAGATAAATGCATAAGAATATAAAATGGGGTGAAGTTGTGAATATTGGATTGTGGGTCTGACTAAAATATATTAGTCAAGAAAGATCAGAAATAAACAAGATGGCTTATGCAAAGCAAGGTGGTGTTGGATCAGGTGAGTGAGGTGGATTGGCTAATGAGAATGGGAAGGGATGGTGTTTGATTTTCAGAAACCACGGCAATCTGTGACCAGGATCTGGATTTTATTCCTTAATGGACAACCATCAGACAATCCCAAATCGTTTTATGAAAAAATTGCCCTAGTTGCTGTGTAGTAAGTGAACAACAATAGAAAGGCAGCGAGGGAGGTAGCAAGGTTAGTTAGGGGGTGTTGCAGGGAATCACATGAGAGGTAATTGCTGCTTTGTCCAGAGTGGTAACTCTGGAAAAACCTTCTCAATGTATTTTGGAGGTGTGAGTAGCAGGGCTAACTGCTGAAGAAACTACAGAATTGATGGAAAACAAGACAACTTTATTAATCTTGGGTTTTTTCATGATCTCTCACCAAAACCAACCTGTCTCTTGGATAGCAATTCTTCAACCATGGAAAGATTATCCAAGGGTTTATACAGAAGAGAGGATTGGGTGAAGGAGTTTTAGCTATATACTTTTCAGCTCTTTTACAACCCTGAATACCTCTAGAGCTGATGGTTAGCGTGTAGCTACTTCTTTGGTCAGCCAGGCCCTAGAAGTGAGCTCTCACAGTGAAAAGGGAGATTGCGATGGGGATGTCATACATAGTTGATGTTCTTTTATCAATTTCCAACTTCATATGACAATATTTTGATGAATCATAATCATTTTCTGAATATCTCTTCTTTCTAGACTTTATGCTGAATCCTTTACATGTTAGAAAGTAATCTTTATGTATTAGCATTATCCTCTCCTAAACCAAGCATCTGAATCTTAGAGGGCAATCGCTTGGCCAAAATGTTGGGGCCAGGATGCGACATAAGCAATTTTAACCTATGTAAGACTATCTTTCAAGCCTGCCCTTTAGTTTATACTGACTTTCCTCTCTAACTTGTAAAGATCTTCAATAAATATTAAATAAGGGTGGTGAGAATAATTAAAATGAGATAGACCCAGGGGTGGTGGTGCACACTTTTAATTCCAGCTTCAGAGAGGCAGCGGTGGGAGAATCACTGTGAGTTCAAGTCAACCTGGGCTACTGTGAGACTTGAAAAAAACCCCCAAAACCAAAAAACTCCAACAAAAACTGAGATAGAACAGAAAAATATTTTTGTATTTTAATCTATGTAAAAATCCTTCTCAGTATTAGCATAAACTTGTTTTAATGTGTGTGTATACACACTACACATGAGTATATACATATAAAATATGAATTTGCAAAACTACAAGTATTGACTATAAAATACATAGCATACAGACATACATATATATGCACCCCACATTCTGAATAGCAACAAAATATCTTAGTAAAAACGTCATGCCATGGGTAACTTTTGTGATTTCTGATCTAGCTGACTCTCCATAGAGGACATCAATTCTTAGTTTATTGGAGAAACAGTTTCCTTGAAGACAAAAGATAATTCTTTAAAAAAAGTGGGAGGCCATTTTATTGCTTGCTCTAGGTTCTCATTCACTGGGTGCTTAGAGAAATAAATCAAAGTGACAATGGGTTGAAATGGAAATCAGATTTTGTTAGCATTTCCATTCAAAGAAAAATCTTCAAAAAGCTGAAAACAGAAGAAAAAAATGAGAGTCATTCTTATTGCTAATGAAATGTTTCCTTGCTGTCAAGCAGTATGTGGCTGGAAGAAAAACGACTTGGACTTAACCAGAAACTCAGACTACACAGCGTTTTCAACCAGGTAATTAGGCTGATATGAGATGTCACAAACAGTCATTGTTATAAAGGACTGGCTCTGAAATGCACACTCCAGATTAAATGGTACCTGGATGGTGAGGTCACCACTCTGCAGTCCTGATCAATCTTTGTGAACCATAGTGCTCATGAAGACACTCCTGCTGGCTCTGACTGAAGCCTGTCCTCATGCACCTGTTGGAAGTGCGAGTGTTCCCCTCTCCCATAAAGCTCAAAAGGTGACAGCTGTGAGAAAATGAAGCCATTCTCTGGTGAAGGAAAACAGTTCTTGGAAGCCAGCCCTGTAGCTCTGTATTAGTCAGGTGTGAAAGGGGACCTACCTTCTTTGTTACTTAGGCAAAAAGCTTTCTTTTTAACCCTGCATTTGGAGATTCCATATATATCACTAATTAAGAGAAAAAATTAACTTTTATGCTTATATAGCTATGCTTGACCTTTCAAAAAATAATTATTGAATATTAAAATATTAGTGGCAATTCTAATATACACCTCACAAACTAAAAAACTTTTAGTATAAAAAATTTTGATATATCTTAACCAAAAAAGAGTTTTAATTTAGAACTTGATATTCCTATATACATGTGAACAGATAGATGTTACCAACTACTAGGTCAATTGGTGGTTTTAATAAAGGTTTGGAAAAAAATCTCTCCACAAGAAATATTCATAAGCTCAAACATATTTATCAATTATCTTTTTATACAAGATGTATATAGAGAGGATTTTATTGAAAAATAAGATATTTCCTTTCCTTTAAAGAAGTTGAGAATCTGGCAGAGAAAACACACAGATTGATATTAAAATTCAAGGCACAATTACAGCGACTTGGGAAAGTGTGCTGTAAGCACAATATAGAAATGGAATCCAACTTTGGCAACTAAGAAACCACTTAAACAGATCGTAGTTGGACCTGGATCCAGAACCAGATGTAGAGAAGAAATTAGGAAGTCAAAGTGACTTGTTCATGGGATCAATAGAACCAGGCTCAGAGAACAGACAACTTGGGAATGACAATAATAGTATGGTTTGAAGTGGGGTAGAGAAAAATTCTGCAAGAGATAAAAAATGGAGTGTCTTCAAATAGGCTAAAGAATATGGAAGTCATTTCTGTAGAAAATCTGGAAGCAGGGCTGAAGAGTTAACTCAGTCAATTAAGTGCTTGTCTCACAATAATGAAAATCTGTGTATGATCAGTAGAACCCATGCCAAATACCAGACATGGTAAAGCATACCTATAATCCAAGCACTGGAAGATAGTAACAGAGAACCCCTAGCCTCACAGGCCAGCCACTCTAACCTAATTGGTGAGCCCAAGGCCAATGAGAGGCTCTGTCTCAAGGGAGGTGGACAGTGTTCTTAAGGATGACTGAAGTTGTTCTCTGGCCTTCACTTACAAATATACGCATATGCATATACACCCATACATACATATACCCACATTCATATGAACACACCTCTACATACACACATACAACATATATACACATTTCCAGCCATAAAGCTTGAGGAAGACAATGCTCTGACTTTCGAGGATAAATAGATAGTATAAGTCAGAGGCTATTATAGTAGTTTCAAGAAATAGTGAGGCCTCCAATAAGTTCAGTGGCTGTAAAGATAAAGGAAGAAACAGATGTCATTTACATTGAAGAACTATAATTATTATTGGGTGCTGGTGGGTTTTTTTTTGTCCAGATAGTCATGTGACAATATCTTGACAATTATTACAGATTCTGATGTGGAATCGAGAAAAGCAGGGTTGGAGATAAAATTCTGATCATCTTCATTAGTATGGTTTGTAAGTGTGGATGAGGGTATCCAGGAAGAAAACTGAATGTATCATGAGAGAAAATCCAGGAAGACACAGTAGGGGCCAGAACAGAAGGAACAAGTGACAGTGAACAACAGTGGTCCAGGCTGAGGAATGCTGAATCAAGTGCAGTGCAAAAATCACGAGTTGGTCCTTGGTGCTATGACCATGGGTAAAACAGATGCAGAAACGATGTGGACAGTGAACTCCAAAGTTCTGTGGATCTGGGAGTAAAGAACCAGAGAAGGAAATGAACAGACATGGTTCAATGAGTAGGAAGCATAGGCAAAAGTGAAATTTTTCAGGAGTGGAGAAGCAAGAAAAACCTGGAATCCTGGCAAAGCAGAGACTAGAGATGTGCGAGAGAGGAAAGAGGAAGGCACACACCTCGGTGGACAGTGTAGTTTGCCTTAGCAAGACAGAGGATGCTAAGTAATGTTGAAATGGTGGTAAGAAAGTCCACCAAGCTCAGTCTGTGAGAAGGACAGCCGATTGAGGTGACTGCAAGCCCATGTCAGGAGCAGATGGGAAGCATCAGAACTAAAGTAGAATGAGGATCAGGTAGAAAGACTTACTAATATGATTCAAAATGATGACTAAGTGGTTAAGAAGAGAAAAGCCTCTTGATAAGTAAGGTCATTACGAATGTAGTGTGTATACACAGTTACACACACATCCATAAAATTTTAATATTCATTTTATTTTTCAGAAAAAAATATATTTGGAAAAGTATCTTTAAGCCACTAAAATTCAGTTTTTAATTCATTTTTATTATGAGAATGAATTTAATTAATCAAGGTGAAAGTTAATGCATAAAATAAAAGAAAGCAAATAGTTCCATGCATGAAATAATTGTGAAATTATCAAGCTCCTTCAATACTGTATAATCTAAGGGCCTCACAGTAGCTGGGTATCACCCAGGAGGGATTGTATTGTTCTGTGGCTGAAGAAACCTGCTTTGATAAAATTTGCTACTGCAAGTCAAACATTATGTTTTTTTTGTTGTTGTTGTTATTCAGAGAAAATCTTGGGAGTCATTTTTTTTCTAGACAGAATAAAAACATGAAAGAAATATATGTTCAGTGCTCATTTAAAAGTTTTAAAGAGAGCCGGGTGTGGTGGCACATGCCTTTAATCCCAGCACTCAGAGGCAGAGGTAGGAGGATTGCCATGAGTTCAAGGCCACCCTGAGACTACAGAGTGAATTCCAGGTCAGCCTGGACTAGAGTGAGACCCTACCTCAAAAAACAAACAAAAAAAAAGTTTTAAAGATTGTATTTGCATGTCTAATAATTTTCAATAATTTACGAATTTTAAAATCAATTTTGACTGCATTATATGTTCCTATAAATTCCAAGCCCACCTTCTATTGAAGGAATACCACTGTATTCTCTCATTCCCATTTCCTCATAACCAGGCATCCTGTGCAATGACTCAGAGTGGCCACAGAAAAACAAAAGCAGACTATGGAGGCATGTCTGGGGAGAAGTGAGGCCACACTTTGATAGTATTAATTATTTAGTTGAAACTTGCATTTTGGATATTTAAGAACCTTTGACGTATCCCTCCAGTCAGGCACTGTAGAGGAAGTAGCAACAAAGGATGTGCTTGTTGCCTGGGGTGTGTTTTCATTCCTGCACGGATGACTAAAACACAAACTGGAGCTTTGAGTGTTGGTTGGTGGATTCTTTGGGGTTCATACCTCTGAAAACTTGAGTACCACCTGCCAAGGTATGGTTGTTTATTTTTATTTTTAATTTCATGCAGGTAGCAAAAGATCAACTTAAAAAAAACCATCATGTTTTCTTTCTCATTTTGTAGGACAGTGGATGTGTGTGTCATCAAATAGACAGCCATGGAAGCAGCCTTCGAGGGTGCATGCTCAAGTGATTGACCCGGCTTTCCATCATAGCTTCTGGCAGCAGGACCAATGTCAGCTGGACGCTGCAGTGAATTTTGTATCAGGTGATTTAGGATCTGGCTGAGAGAACCATTGCTCTCTGCAGCTTCAAGGTGTGATTGGCTAAGACTGGTTCTTTCCCCACATTCTATCTGAGACATGCAATTTAAGAATCTTGCCATATTATATTTGGGAGGTTAAGCTGAGAACTTCCTTGGATAATTGGGGTCACCCTGATGTGGGCAGGAGTTGATCTGAAGCAATTTCATCTTTTTTTTATTCTTTTCCTTTCCCTGAAGATGTGTACAAGGATGGCAGTGAAGTCAGAACAGATAGCTCGGTCTTTTGCTGGTGTGGGGGCCTGAAAGTTGGGGTTGGAAGTTCTCTGTACCATGTATGTATATATAATAATTTACGTGTAAAGAATAGTTCATTTAAAACTTTTGGAAATATTTTTTAATCTATTTTAGAAGTGATAACACAATGCTAAAAAGTAAGTCTCCTCACACTCTTGCTTTTCCCTGGTCTGGCACATGTGAGTAATGCACTGGCCTCTAAAATCAGCTCTTTTCAAAACGTGAAAGATTGCAGAGAGAAGAGCTGGGTTACAGCAGTTTATTTTTTATAACTTAAACCTTAAACTAAAAGTGCATGTTATATAATTCTACTTTTTTAAAAAAACATTTTTCCTGTTTTGCTGTGGTTAAGACCTTTCTTTGAAACACTGTGGAGCTAGGGTCTTGCAGGAACTGGGTTTTCAGCTTAGACAGCTGGCATTCAAGCAATCAAAATGCATTTGATCAGAATCATATGAGAAAACACTGGTGGGTCTTCCTCCTTGCTGTTTGTCTGCTAGGACACTATTTCCTTAACTCACTGTTACTTTTCAACAATGACAGTTTGGGCTGTCTTTCCTGTTGTTTCCTTCAAGAGGAAGGAGGCCATAGAATGATGCAGGAAGGAAGTTAAAACGAGGAAGGGATAAAGATGTGTGAGACGCAGAAAAAAGAACAAGTCTGAAAGTGAGGGTGTGTTTATATGCATGTCGGCTTCAGAACTCCTTTGAAATAGAGAGATCCCAGTGAGTGAGGTATAGAAAAGGATGGGAATCTTCTCATTCCTGGGTATATGTGATTAGGATGGTAATCATTTTGTAATACAAGAAAAGAGATGCAAAGAATAGTGTTTTGAAAAGAGAATATAGCATATAGCATGGCCTATCAGTTAAAAATTCTATTATCAACTTGATCAGATTAAAAATTAAGTAAAATACATTCATTTTAGGAGGATCTGTGAGAGTATTTCCACGAAGAACTAACAGAGGAAGAAGAGGTTCCCCCAAAGCATTCTCCTGCTCTTCAGAGTGCAGATAGCCATTGTTGGACTGTACAGTCTATATCCTCAAGATAATCTAATAAATTCCCTCTTTGTAATCCATGTTTATTTCATGGGTTCTGTCCCTCTAGAGAACCCTGGCTAAAACAGTTTCAGAAAAGTCAGCAATAGGCTTTTTTGTAATGTCAAAATTCCTGTCTCAAATAAAGGCTATATAATTTCACTCTTGCCTCAGCCATCCTACCATCCCATGCTCCGAAAGGGCACACTTCAATCCAAGGCCTCACCCTAGGAATCTACTTCTGCCAGCCAGGCCCAGTATCACAAATGCCACAACCTCCCAAAACAATCCCATCATCTCAGCCAAGTGTTCAAGCACACGTGCCTGAGGAGGATGTTTCACTTTCAGACCATCTGCTATCATTTCCTAACACCATGGGTCAGCTCCAGGTCTAGTGCTTAGAGCGCAGACTTGGTGAGCTCATGTCTTTTTCATGTATTTCTTATCAGTGGCATTCTCTAACATCAGACTTGGACATACACACACATACATGTAAACACATAAAAATTAATGCCACATCTTTTATGTTTATGTTTCTATTTATGCATAACTACTGCTTTTTAAAATGTGCTTCAGTGAATTTCTATGTCGTTTGCATTTGTAAGAAAACAGTTTCTATTATGCATACCCTGTCTTCTGGTAAATACACATTAATACTGATGGACATCTTTAAAAACCTTTATAATTTTGAGAACCAGCTTCTTCAAGGACACTAGCGCATTACTTAAAACAAGTCCCCAGTTTTAATGCTTTGTACTTGCTGCAAAAGTAGATAACATATGCCATTATTTTGTACAACCAAGCTCAGAAAGATGAATTAATAAAGTGAATCAGTAGACAAGCCAGAAATTCTGCCTCCCGAAAATTAGTTTCTGTTTTCCTCCTTCTTACTTTTAAGAAAAGAGATCACTATGAACTTCTGACACCCTGTTAATGTATTATTCATAATAGAAGCCCCCAAAAGAGTGTTTTGATATATCTTCTGGAGTCTACAGTCTCTTGTCCTTACATCTAAGAAAGTAAGCAGTGAGTAGAGATCCTGTCAACAAACTCAGGAACATATGTCCTCATCAGTTTGAGAATTCAATTTTCTTAGAATATTACAAATATTTCTTTCTAAAATTGCTTATCCAATAATACATAAACTAGGAATTGTTTTTCCAGTTGATCACAAATTCAAGTGTCCAGGATGATTACAAGAATGTGGGAACACAAAGGTGTTATCCTATTCGGTTATTTTATTGTGTGACATA
>PVHP010053311.1:0-10820 GCA_004024765.1 Zapus hudsonius
CCCCAAGGACTGATCCATACTGCCCATGGAGGAGGATATCCAGCTGAATGGGGATGGGGAAAGAGGGCATTTGAGAACTGGGATAACAACTTATTGTTTGCCCATTAAATGTAACTCATTATGGATAATAAAAAAAAGAAAAGCCGGGCGTGGTGGCTCACGCCTTTAGTCCCAGCACTCGGGAGGCAGAGGTAGGAGGATGATCATGATCGGGAGGCAGAGGTAGGAGGATGATCATGAGTCCAAGGCCACCTTGAGACTACACAGTGAATTCCAGGTCAGCCTGGGCTAGAGTGAGACCCTACCTCAAAAAACAAAAACAAAACTGAAAAATAAGGGCTGGAGAGATGGCTCAGTGGTCAAGGCACTTGCCTCCAGTGCTTAAGGCCCCTGGTTCAATTCCCCAGGGTCCACACAAGCCAGACCCACAAGGTGGTGGCCCTTGAAAAAATGAAAAAAATGAAAAAAAGAAAAAGAAAAAGAAAAAAAGAAAAGAAAACAAAGAAAGAAAGAAAGAAAGAAAGAAAGAGAAAGAAAGAAGAGGTGTAATTAGGGGCTTTAGATAATTTCTCTTTTGAGCAGACAACTTTTTCCATAAAGTCCATAAGGTCCTGTTTGACTCTGCGACCTTCAATCTCCCTTAAAGCAAAAGGAGACAAGAATTGTATCAGGTAACAGGAAAAAATGAATCAAAGCCATTCTTATTAAAACCTTTTTCTCAACTGTAAATCCAGTATCCTTTTATAGGAATGATACCCCAGGGGAAATGACCCCCTTTTGAGAGTTTCTGGAAGTAGGTTGTAGTGGTTTGAATCTAAGGCCCCAATAAACTCATATATTTTGAGAATAACCTTGAACTCCTGATCCTCTTGTTTCCACCTCCATGTGCTAGGATTACTAATGTACACTACTGTACTCAGCTACCTCTCTCTCTTTTTAAAGTAACCATGCTTAACTTATTGGTTCACCAAGCTTGACTAGGCTGTCTGGGGTGAAGAAACACTTGTTAAAATCTCCCCAGAAAAAGCCATGAACTATCTGCATAGTACATATTACATTAATGACAAAGTTTTGCATGTTAAACAGCTGAAATGTTATAATGGAGTTTTGTAACAGTAATACTTCATAGTGACTAATCTACTCTTCAATGCCTACTCCTCTCACATTTGCCTACTTGCTGTTTAGGAAGACTGCTTTTGATAAACTCACCATTGTTCTCAATATCACTAAACACAATAAATACACTGGATTTTAACTCTATCTTGATTGATCTCTCAGCAGAATTCAATACACTGTATTCTTCATGCTTCGTGAAATGTTCTACTCCCATGACTTCTATGATACCAGATTCTCCTTGGCCAATCCTTGTTGTTTATGTTTCATCTATCCTCATTTGATTTATTTTTACATGCTGAAAAGTCAAAAAACTTAGTTTTATAAGCTTTAGACATATCATATTGACTTTCTCTTATTTTCTGAAAGAACCACACTTCTACTTTGTGACTTAATAACAACGTGGGAAATGGAAGGATGAAGACAGATGGGTGGAAGAGGAAGAATATTGCAGAAAGACTCTTACTTTTCCTTTGTATTTCAAATCAACTTCTTTTTTAGGGAGTTTGTACCTGGCCACACTAGACTATGGTGACTATCCCTTCACAGGCTATTTTCATTTATTGTGCTCTGTGTAATTCCTTTATAGTATTGACCTTATGTGATTGTAACTGTCATTATTTGTACAGTCATGTACATGATTAGTATGTATGGTTCTTAAAAAAAGATTGTTTCTATTTTGTCAATCAATGTATTTTTATGCCTATCTGAGTGACTGATTTATATAATTGATTAATAAATATTTGTTGAATAAATGCATAAAAATTTTTACCTTTGTCATTTCACTTTCATAAAATATTGTATACTTTTAAAACTCACATGGAGCAAACATTGGCAAAATGTGACCACATATTTATAAATTTTAGTCATATACATCTTTAAATTCAAGAGGCTGCTTATGTTCTAAGATGAGAAAAGATCATGTTCAGCTTAAAATGTTCCTTCTAAAACTGAGTTACATATATAGGGCAGATGCTTAATAATTCAGACACATTTTGAGGCCTGCCTTTCAAAAACCTGCAGGGAATTATTGTATAAAGCAATGAATAAGAGAATATGAATATCTTTTGAAAATTTATTTCTACTTCATAGGTCTATAACTTTTAAAGATTAACTAATTACATTGAATTCAATGGAATCTAAAGAAAATATATGTAGTTATGATGTCATATTTGTTAAATTTAAATGCAAAAACTTGTACTTTCTTGATAAAACAGATAAATTAACCTTTCCTAGACCTTATAAAGTGTTTGAGTAGGCAAACTTAATCAGAGGAATTAATTTGCTCTATCCCACTCTCTCTCACACACACACAACAAAGAGATTTACTGAGTAGCATAATTTTACATAACTAACAAATTGCTTTTCAATAAACATGAAAGCATGAATAAGTTCACTGTTTTTACTGTTATTTTTCCATACTAAATTGAGAATTTTGGACAAGTTCTTCCATTTCTTATAGAGTGAAACTTATTTACAAATCCAATAGCAGGAAATCCTCTTACAAGTGTTGCAATGTAAGTAGTGCCAGCCTCCAAGTTCCAGTCAAAAAGGAAAATATATAAAATTTTAACTATTTGACCATCTCAACACATGCAAGAATAGCACTTAATAAAATCCATCCACATTCATGGTGAAAGCTCTCACTAAACTGAAGATAGGAAATTTCATTAGCCAAATAAAATGGATGTAGCTATAAACACCCTACATTATATACATAGGAGCTTAAGACTAGTTTTCCCTTAAAAATTAGCAACAAGGTAAGTATATCTTTTTTCAGTGGTCCCACTTAACAACATACCAGATGTCTTAGTTGGTAGAGTATGGTAAAAAAAAAAAAATAGAAGCACATTCTGATTGGAAAGGCAGAAGTAAAGCTGTCTATTCATAGGAAGCATGATCCAGAACACAGTTACTCCTAAGAGAGCCACACAACTACTGTCAGAACTACCAGCTTCAAGAAGGTCATAGGATATAAGACCAATATACAAAAAGTATCTGTATTTTTACTTACTAGTAATAAAAATTAAATTAAAAATTCCATTCATAATAGCATTCAAAGGAAGAAAAACAGAAATTTAACTAAAGAGCAAGACTTCTATATTATATAGGGTGCTGATATTAGTTTAAAAGAATCTGAATAAATTGACACACCTTGAATATTTATAGACTGGAAGACTTAATAGTTTTAAATGTTATTTTTATTGTCCAAAGTTAGATATATTGTATTAGTAAATATTATGTTGGTATACCTGATTCCTTCCTCCCGGTCCTCAATCCACTGGGTATCCTCCTCAGTGGGCATACTACATTGTTCCTTGGGGTAGGAGGTTATGCATAGCACAACAGGCAGCCAGGTCCCCCCCTTGTGTGTTGTTGCTGAGGGGGGCAATGTCTCTGGTTATTCTCCATGGCTCTTACAATCTTTCTGCTCCCTCTTCTGCTCAGTTCCCTGAGTCATGGTTGGTGTGTATTAAGGCTGCTTTATTGTTCAGATCTTAGGGTGTCTATGGAATTCTGCTTTAGATCCTGTTGGAAATTGTTGGTGTCTGTCTTGCTGACTTACCCTGGGTTGACTGATTAGCTGTGCTGATAGATCTCTTGCTATCCCTTCACTCTCTCAAGGGTTTCATTTGGGGGCTACACGATAACCCTGGGGTGGTTCATCTCTTGCCAGGATGTCAGCTTTCTGCCTGTAGCTCATTGGTGGAGTTGGAATGACCTTGGCTCTCTCCCTGCCTTCTGAAAAATACAAACAAACAGGATCTCCTTTGGAGAGTGCAGTCTATATGGGTTAAATGTGACACACAGTTCTAATTTACTGAGATTCTATTGGGATTAGCCTCTCTGTAGTTCTCTAGTAATGGGATTTTCTCCTTAGGGCCCAAATTTTTGGTTCCCATAGGATTTTGCCCTGATTCCCAATTCCAGTTAAGGGCCTCTTGACACTGAGTGGATTTATTGGCCAATTTGAAAGCTATTGACTAACCCCTCCCATTATGGTGTCTCTATTGCCCAAGTGATCACTTCTTGGCTTGCTGATCTCTCCCAGGAGGCATTGTGTCCAGCCTTTTCATGGCAACAGCCTGCATTTTATATCAGTGGTCTGCTTTCTCTAAATATTATCGACCAATTTCCCCTGGCCACTTATGTATCAACTTCCAGCACTGCATATGCTAGCATCTGGGGTCTGGTTGCCATTCTGGATCTTGCAGGGTCTCTTGGTGTTGTGCAATGACTTTCTGTGGTTTCTTCAGCAATAGGATCTTACCATTGGCTTGGGGTGGGTATTCAAGAGCTTTGACAGAATTCTATCTTGTTTTAGGGACCTTGTGGGTGTCTTTGATCAACAGCTCAGTGTGGGAAGGAACCAATGACTGGGACAGGGAGTTCCAGGTCTGATCTATTTTTCATGGGGTTAGGCTTCCTCCTATTCCATTCATGGCATATCTTAGCAGGTGATAATTTTTATATTTGTATTTATTTATTTGCAAAGAGAAAGAAGGAGAAAGGGAAGGAGAGAGGGAAGGAGGTAAGGAGGTAAGGAGAGAGTAATATAAGAGAGAATGGGCACACCAGGGTCTCTTGACACTGCAAATAAACTCCAGATGCATGTGCCACTTTGTGTATCTGGCTTTACGTAAGTACTGGGGAATCAAACCCAGGCAGTCTGGCTTTGCAAGCAAGCACCTTAACCAATGAGATACCTCTCCAGCCCTGAGTCAATATTATTAGGATGACAATTGTCTCTAACCCGACATACAAAATTTTTGTAATCCCCATCAAATTTCCAGCTTGCTGATTTGCGGAAATTTATAAGCTGAATCTAAATATCTATAGAATGCAGAAAACACAGAATAGACAAAATAGATTTAAGAAAGAAAAAGAAAGTTGAAGAATTTAAATTGTTTAATTTCAAAACTTGCTACAAGGCTAACATAATTAAGTCGATGTTGCTGGGCATGTAGTACAATGTTAGAGCACTTGCTTAACATATGAGAGGCTCAGAACTCTGCTGCCAGAAAAAAAAGAAAGTACCATCATGGCATAAGTATTCTATATTGATGAAAGAAATGATGCTTGGACAATTATAGAGCCTCATATCAAATAAACAATTTATACCTTTATTTCACATATGCCAAATCAACTCAAAATGAAATATACACCTAAACTCTTAGAATGAAACACAGGAATAAATTTTTGTGACTGTGGGCTAGATAAAGATTTCTTAAACATGGAAACAAAGCATAAGCATTAGAAAATTAAAAATGATAAATCAGATTTGCTCAACATTAAAAACCTTTGTGCTTCAAAGTATACCACTAAGGTGAAAAAGCTAGCCATTGATGGAGATATTTTCAAATCCTATATTTAATAAAGGATCTTTATCTAGAATACATAGAGCACTTTTACAACCCAATAATGAAAAATAACCCTATTGAAAAATGAGAGGCAGGCTTGAATAGATGTTTCTTCAAAGAAATTATGCAAGTGTACAGTAAATAAGTACATGGAAATAAATTACTTCTCAGGTCAATGCACATAAAATCCACAATGTATACTACCTCCCAAACACTAGGATTCAGTTATTAAAAAGAAAGTTTGGCTGGAGAGATGGCTTAGCAGGTAAGAGTGCTTCCTGTATAAGTAGGAATGTCTGAGGAAACCTAAGAGATTGCTTGAATGTGATCCTCAGGACCCATATAAACAGCTTAGAGTATCAATGCACATCTGCAACTCTAATCCTGTAGGAGAGCAGAAATAAGAGAATTGCCAAGGCTGAAAAGCTCTCTCTCTCTCTCTCTCTCTCTCTCTCTCTCTCTCTCTCTCTCTCTCTCTCTCTCTCTCTCTCTCTCACACACACACACACACACACACACACACACACACACACACAATGTCAAGCTCTGGAATTATTATTGACTCCAGCTCAAATAAGAACAAGTGGCAGGCGAGCAATGGAGCAGGATATGAATCGTCCCTTTTGGCCATAGCAGGTTGGGCACCCAGCCTCAGGTGTACACATACACAACATACATGTGCATATACCACAAACACCACATTACACACACACACAGGCAAAAATATGACAGATAAAAAGTTTTGGAAAGAATAGATAGAAACTGGAATTCTCAACCATTGATGATGGAAATAGTGAAGGCACTTTGAAAAGCAGGCATTTTCTTAAAAGTTAAGCCGGGCGTGGTGGTGCACGCTTTTAATCCCAGAACTTGGGAGGCAGAGGTAGGAGGATCACCGTGAGTTCAAGGCCACCCTGAGACTACATAGTGAATTCCTGGTCAGCCTGGACTAGAGCGATACCCTACCTTGAAAAAAAAAAGTTAGACATAAGGCTTCTGGTTCATGATGGCAAACTAGAAGCCACGTGGTGTCCCCGGGGGAACAGAGGTTAGGGATTTTAGCTGTGATCCAGGCCGTGGATGCAAGCAATAGCCAGGACCTCGACTTCAGAAACTTTCCAGCAACAAATTTAACTGATTGGAACCAGCATCGAACATAAGGGTGCACCAGAGGCAGTGAGTACAACAGCCCAGCTGCCTGCCTGCCCGCCACCCTGGGGCCTAAGCTGCCCACCTTCCCGCCACCCTGGGGCATGAGCCGGCCACCTTCCCGCCACCCCGGGGGCCGAACCACCCGCCTTCCTGCCACCCTGGGGCCCGAGCCGGCTGCCTTCCCACAAACCCCCATGACGACAGCCTTCCCGCCAACCAAGGGGCCTGACATGCCTGCTTTCATGGCACCCCGGGGCCCATGCTGGCTGCCTTGCCGCCACCCAGGGGCCTGAGACACGCGCCTTCCCACCATCCCGGGGGTGGCTGCCTTCCCGCCACCCCTGGCCCTGAGCTGCCCGCCTTCCCGTCACCCTGGGGCACATGCCAGCCGCCTTCCCGCCACCCCAGGGCCCGTGCCTACCGCCTTCCTGCCACCCTGGGTCCCGAGGCGGCCTCCAACCCGCCACACCGGGGCCCTGAGGCGCCCGCCTTCCCGCCACACCGGGGCCTGAGCAGGCCACCTTCCTTCCTGTCCGGGGACCGAGCAGGCCGCATTCCCACCCCTCTGGGACCCATCCAGGACCGGTCTCTTTATCGACCCAGGAATGGCTGCTATCCTACCTCGGACCTGGCTGCTTTCCCTCCACTGGAACCGGCTGCTCTCCAGCTCTATGATGGCTACCTTTTCTGCCCGGGACCTGGCTACTTTCCCACCACTGCACCTTTCCAGCGCTCAGATATCTCAAAGGCATCCCACCAACCAACTCAAGTGGAATCAAAATGGGCAGAACTCAATTCAAGAATATTACACCAGCTGAGGAAACCACGCCAAATGACATCAACAACACAACTAAAGGGAGAGAGAGCAGAGGCAGACCCAGGAAGACATGACACTAAACCCTGATCATACTGGCATAGATCCTAAGGAGAACTTAATGTTAGTCATGCAAGAAAAGATGGACCAACATATTGAAAGGGTAAAAAGTCAGCTTATTATCTTTGCCACCAGGCTTAATATAACAGAGGAGAATGAAATGGATGTCAGAAGAGACATATCAGAACTAAAGGCAAGCCAGCTAACTGAAGGTATCAAAACCAGCTTTCCAAATTAACCGAAGACATCTGCAAATATAAGAATGATTGTCAGGAAGAAGTAATGAAATCAAACCTGGAAATGAAATCACATCTCAACAAGATGATAGAAGCAACCCAAAAAGAAGTTGCAGAAAACAAAAACCATATTGAAATAATAAGAAAATCCCTAGAATCTTTTACCAACATGATTAATCACTGGGAAAACAGAACCTCAGACATGGAAGACAGAACAGGGGAGAATTCGAGAGAAATCAGAACCTTGACAAAATTCAAAAGAGCAAGTGAACAAGACTCAAAGGAAATGTGGGATACCATAAAAAGACCTAATCTCAGGATCATGGGGGTCCCAGAAGGAGAAGAAAACCAAACGAGGGGCATAGAAAATATTTTCAACAGAATCATTCAAGAAAACTTCCCATACTTGGCAAGAGATAGTCCTGTACATCTAAGAGAAATACGGAGGACCCCAAACACATTGGACAAAAGGAGGAACACCCCAAGACATATCTTAGTTACAATACCAAACATTGATGATAAAGAGAGAGTCCTTAGAGCAATGAGAGAAAGGAAACACACCTATAAAGAAAAGCCATCAGAATCATATCAGACTTCTCCATAGAAACTTTAAAAGCCAGGAGAGCTTGGAACAAAGCGATTCTAGGCCTAAAGAAGAATGGATTCCAACCTAGACCTCTCTACCCAGCAAAGTTTTCCATCATAATTGATGGTGGAATTAAATTATTCCATGAGACTAATCAGCTTTACAACTACTTGAGCACAAAGCTAAACCTTCAAAAGATACTTCATGAGATATTCCATGGAGATGAAATGAACAACCGACCTACACGAAAGGAACAGAGAACAAGCAAGGTAACACAAAAGAGATAGTAGCAACAGCTCAGATACCAACCTCCAGATTCTCTACAATATGGCAAACTTCACAGTTATAACTTTGAATGTAAATGGACTCAACTCTCCTATAAAAAGACACAGGACAGCAGGTTGGATCAGGAAAATGGAACCTTCCATCTGTGGTTTTTAAGAAACACACCTTATCGCTAAAGACAGTAACCTACTGAGAGTAAAAGGGTGGAAAACAATTTTCCAGGCATGTGGGAAGAATAAAAAAGCAGGTGTGGCTACTTTAATATCTGACAAAATAGACTTTAAACCAACAGTGATAAAAAAGGACGAGGATGGCCACTTCCAACTCATAAAGTGAAAAATACAACAACAAGGAATCACTATACTAAATATGTATGCACCAAATGCAAGGGCCCTGTTATGGTCAGCTTTCTAGTTGCTGTGCAGAAATAACCCATACAAAAGCTGCTTGTGGAGGAATGGGTTTATTTGGCTTACGGACTCATGGGAAAACTCCATCCTGGCAGGGAAAACGATGGCACGAGCAGAGGGCTGGACATCACCTCCGCCATGGCACTGGAAATAGTGGCAGGAAGGTTGCCCAATACTGGTAAGGGGAAGCAGGCTTATAACCCCAAAAGCCTGCCGCCAACAACACGGGCCTAGCGAGGTTGTAATTCCCAAACTACCATCAGCTAAGGATCGATCACTGAGAACACATTCATTTGTTTGTGGGGGACCCCTGGATCAAACCATGACAGGCCCCTCATTTTATTAATCATGAATTACTCAAAAGCAAAGCTGATATAGATGCCAACACCATCATAATAGGAGACTTTTTTTTTTAATTTATTGTCCATAATGAGTTACAACATTTAGTGGGCAAACAATGAGTTGTTATCCCCAATTCCCCACTGCCCTCCCCTCCCCAGTCCGCTGGATAACCTCCTCCAAGGGTCGTCTGGATCAGTTCTTGTGACAGGGGACCATGGAAAGCCTAGTAATCAGCCAGGTTCTCCTGGCCGATAATAATAGGAGACTTTAATACTCTACTGTCATCCTTAGACAGATTGTATAAACAACAAACAGGGAAATCAAGCTGCTAAATGGCACCATACGTAATCTAGTGGTAACAGACATTTACAGATCATTCCACCCCAAGGACACAGATTACACATTCTTCTCAGCAGCACATGGGTCCTTTTCCAAAATTGACCATATTCTGGGCTATAAATCATCCCTCAACAAATTAAGAAAGATCTATATAATCCCCTGCATCATATCAGACCACAGCACATTAAAGCTAGAAATTAGCAATGGGAGAGGATCTAAAATGTTCAGCAGACTGGCGACTGAACAACTCCCTCCTGTACAATGAATGGGTCAAACAAGAAATCAGACAGGAAATCCAGGACTTCCTAGAAACAAATGATAATGAGGACACAAACTTTCAGAACTTGTGGGACACAATGAAGGCAGTTCTAAGGGGGAAATTCATTGCTATAAATGCCTTCATAACAAAGACAGAGAGGTCTCAAATCAACCAACTATCCTCACATCTAAGGTCATTAGAACAGATGGAAAAATCCAACCCTAGGAGCTCAAGACAAAAGAAAATAATTAAGATCATAGCTAAGATTAATGACTTAGAAACAAAGAAAACAATTGAAAAAATAGACAAACCAAAGAGTTGGTTCTTTGAAAAAGTCAATAAGATTGACAAACTCCTGGGCAACTTAATCAAATGAAAAACTGAGAGGGCCAAAATTAACAAAATAAAAAATAACAAGGGTGAGATCATAACAGATTCTGAAGAGATTGGAAGTATCATTAGGTCATACTTCCAAAACCTCTACTCCACAAAATTAGAGAACCTTGAAGAAATGGATAAATTCCTGGACACTTACCAACTGCCAAATCTCAGACCAGAGCAGATAAAGATCCTAAACAATCTGATAACAATCACAGAGATTGAATCGTTAATCAAGAACCTCCCCAAACAGAAAAGCCCAGGTCCGGATGGTAGTTTCTCAGGTGAATTCTACCAAACCTCCATCATAGAACTGAAACCTCTCTTTTTGAAGCTTGTCAGGGACAAAGAAAAAGAGGGTAGGCTCCCAAACTCCTTCTATGAAGCTACCATCGCCCTAATTCCCAAACCCAGCAAGTATGTAACAAGAAAATAAAGGTACAGACCCATATCCTTGATGATATTGGATGCAAAAATCCTAAACA
>PVHP010053312.1:0-10815 GCA_004024765.1 Zapus hudsonius
TCCTCCACCGGAAGGGCTGTCCACTCTCCAGGAAAAATTTCCTCCCTCAGTTAATCCTTCCTGCAAATGCCCTCATGGACCCATCCAAGAGGAGTGTCTCTTACTTGATTCCTAATGTGATCAAGTTGAAAACAGAATGTAACCTTCACAATTTATTCATCTTGGGACATTTAGCTGCCAGAGAAAGCTGCCAAGTGATAAGGAAAACATACTACAATGGGCATCTAGCCTACAGCAAGTGAACAATGAGGAGAACGACATAGGAGAAATGATCAGAGCCACCCATTCTCTATGTGGGTTGAAAGTTCTGTCTCCCTGCAGAGAAAGACCAGAATGGCACTGAATGACCCTCCCCTGCAGATGACAGTCCAAGGGAATATGTGAGCTTGGGTTAGCATGGACAGAGACAAGATTTCATACCTTACTCGGTGTGCTGTCTGCTCAGATCACTGGGGAGTGCTCCTATGGCTGCTCCTTCCTGCTTCCATAGAGGGGACACTTCCAGAAAGGATTTGACTTGTGAAGTCTTAGCTTTGAGGTTTTCTTCTTTTCTTTTCTTTTCTTTCTTTCTTTTTGGCTTTTCGAGGTAGGGTCTTGCTCTAGCCCAGGCTGACCTGGAATTCACTATGTCGTCCCAGGCTGGCCTCAGACTCACAGTGCTCCTCCTACCCCCTACATCCTGCCTCCCACACCACGTGCTAGGATTAAAGGCTGATGCTCCCCCATGCCCGGCCCGGAGTTGTCACATGCTATCTTCTGAAATTCATTGGTCTATATTGCTTGCTACAGATCCCATAACCACTTCCTTGGAGATCTAAAAACGATGTGGGCAGCCTCAGGGTGAGGAAGTGGCAGGCAGATGCCTCTCCAGCACTCTGGCCCTGCCTCTATCCATCACCACGTGGCCCCACATTCTCTGCAAAGCACCAATGCTCTGCTCAGGATCCTCTACCTGGACCATCAAAGGTGCTTCTGACCAGCACACATGCGACACTCAGGAAAGGATTTAACAACCCAGCCTCACAGAATGAGGTTAGTTGAGCACCTCTAACTGTGAATGCCTTCAGAGTCTGTCTCAGCTTTCTTAAAAAAATATTTTATTTATTTATTTGCAAGCAGAGAAAGAGAGAGACACACACAGAGAAGAGAGACAGAGAGAATGGGCACATCAGGGCCTCCAGCCTCTGCAAGCAAACTCCAGATACCTGCACCTCTTTGGACATCTGGCTTTACGTGGGTACTGGGGAATTGAACCCAGGCCGTCAGGCTTTACAAACAAGCATCTCTCCAGCCCCCCATTGTTCTCAGCAGTCCCTTGTCAATGGCTGAGCAGGCTGAGTATAAAGACATGGTCATTTCTGTCCAACATAGAGCCCCGCCCCTGCCAGAAGGCTGGAAGAGACCTTTTTGGACCTGCATTATAACCTGAAGGCTGTCCTGATCATCTTCCTTGCTGTCCTGCAATAGTCTGGCTCTGAAGTACCTCCCAAGACCCGTGTATTTAATGGTGTGGTACTTGTTCCATGGAACCATTGGAAGGTAGAGATGGGGCCCAATAGAAAGAAGTGCAATCATTGAGAGAGTGCCTTTGGAAGGGATTTGGGAATTTAGCCTCACCTTTTTTGTCTTACAGTTCCCAGGAGCCACATGTGAACAATATCTTTTGCCACACGCTCTGCTGAGATGTGATGCCAAAAAGGGCAAGTTACCATAGGCTGAAACCTCTGAGACCAGGAGCTAAAATAGACTTTGCCTCCTTTAAGTTGATTTATCTGGGGTATTTTTGTCACAGTCATGGAGAGCTGACTCACAGATCCCCTTCTATGTTCCTGTGCATCACTCACCAATAAGCACTAATAGTAGTATCGCAGGCAATTTGTGAAGATGTCAGTATTCTTATGAAACTCTAATGGTAGAAATGTGACACAATGCATTTGTCAAGCCCATAGAATTTTGTAGCATAAAGAGTGAATCTGAATGGGTACAAATTAAAGAAAAATCATTTAGGAGCACCAAGGCTCCCAGGATGGATGCTAAACACGACTAAGCAATCTAACTATATTACAAATATAGGAAAAACTTCACTAAAAGGGGAGAGGGGACGTGGACCTAAGAGTCTCTGGAAACGAGATGAGCCTATGAAGGTTAAAGGCAACATAAAACTATGCCTACGCCCCGTGATCGCCTTGCTAAACCATGTCAACAAGTCCAATCCCTATGCAGAGGTATAACTGCCTTAGAACAATTGAGTAAAGGGTAGCAGGGGTGGAAACCAGGTTTCTCATCCCAGGAGTGCAAACTTACAGATGGGCAAGTGGACATCTCACTGGAGGTGGATACATCAGCATGGATTCATGTTTGCATAATATAGACACGTGGGCATATTTGTAAATGTGTATATACATGCAAAGGGGTATACACACATACACACACACACACACACACACACACACACACACACACACACTCCTTGCTCTGTCAGATGAGAGGACCCAGAGCACCAACAATCTGGTATCTACAAGCTCACGTAGCACCAGGATGTTGGTTTTCCACATCATTCTCCCTTACAGGAAGCAGGGTTATTTGGAGAAACAGCCCGTTCTAAGACTACGGAAGGAAATAACAAGATAAGCTTGAAGTGTCTTCTAATGCCAAGTATAACTTTTGGTTAAAAAAATGCTCAAGAAACAAAGACAAGACTAAAACTCACAAAAGTAGGGGTTCAACAAAATATCACAGAAGTGAAATAAAAGAGTACCCGATGGTGAAAGTTTGGGGTTACAAAGTATAAGAACCCACACATATCTATCTAGTAATATTGAATGGCTAAACAGCTGAATAAATGAAGAGATGAGATGAATTTCAAGGAAGGAATTCTAAGTAATCTGTGTGTGTACCATACCTTCAGTGAGGAGGAGCCCAGCTTCACATTGCATGTGTGTATGTTGTGCATATTGACTTCTGTCCAAAGTACATGACAGAAGGGGAAGAAAGCAGAATGACCCTGGTGACACCAACAAACCCTGCAGCAAGGTGGTTACAGTTAAAGTCAGAAGTGATGCCATGTTCACAAAAGGTGCTTTTGATATGGTATGACTTCGCCAGTGACCTGCACTGAGTCTGTGACAAGAACTTTGTGGCAGATATAGATTGACTTCCTCAGTGAGCACACTCGCTAACCATTTGCATAGGAAGCCTCTTCTCAGGAAAGAAAACTGTGCTGCTCTGCTTTTTGAACAGTCTCTTAGTCTTCTTGGCCCCTGAATGACCCTGGTGTGAGCCGTCAAGTTCAGTGATGACAACTCTAGATTTCTGACCTCCAGAGCTGTTAACAAATCCATTCATGTTGGTTAAGACTATTAAGTTCAAGCAAGAGAGCCAGCATGACTCCAGAAAGACCCCAGACTTGGCAGGGCCCAGTTTGTGCACAGCGCTGTGTAAAGAAGCAAACTCAGCATCTCCCCCAGGGCCATTTTGGGGGCCAGGAGTGGGGACACCAAGAATGACAGACTACCCCTCACCAGAGCCTGAGCACTTCCATGACCTTCCTGTGGGCTCTCGGCCGATGTCAACAAGAAAGACTGAATCCAAGTATCACCAGGCAGAGGGAGCCCTGCACAGCTGGATGGAAGAAGCGACAGGCATGAGTGTTGGCACCAACTTCCAGCTGGCCCTGAAGGATGACCTCACCCTCTGTGGACTTGTAAACAAGCTACAGCCAGGCTCTGTGAAGAAGGTCAGCGAGTCCCCTCTAACCGGCCCCAGTTGGAGAATACTGGCAATTTTATTAAAGCTGTTCCAGCTGACGCTATAAAGCCACATGACATATATGAAGCCAATGATCTTTTTGAGGTGAAAACAGGCGATGCTAGTGGTTCTGGCAGGTCTGGCTAACACTAAGGATTGCGTTCATCTCTTGGCACTGGAGTTAAGTATGAAGAAAAGCAAACAAGATGCTTGGGTGAAAGAAAGTTAAAGGCTTGCCAAAGATGTAAGCCAACCACATGTGCCAGCCAGGCAGGTATGAGAACCTATGGCACTAGGGGGCATCTTATGATCCCAAAATGCAAACTGACAAACTTTTTTTGACCAGTAATCTGCAGATGGGCACCAATAAAGGAGTCCGCCAGGCTGAGGTATGAGCACCAGACATCTGGTGGCAGTGAAAGCTGGACCATTTCTCTACAGGTGTCTCAGAAGGGAATGAGTGTGTACGGACTTAGGTGACAAGTGTATGACCCTAAATACTGTGCTGCTCCCATAGAGCCCGTCATTCAGCACAAAAGCCAGGGCGCAGGAGCAAGTGGGTCTGAAATCAGCACTAGCAGTGACCAGGCAGGACATCCCGATGACTATCATGATGTGTCCTCATATGACTACCCCAGAGATTACCCATATGATGACTGCGGTACACAGTTCCAGATGCTAGGTGAACATCCAAACAAACACAGTTTTATGGGAGGCAGATATTTGATTCAAGCTTACAGAATCCAGGAGGAAGTTCCATCAATGGCGAAGAAACTGGTTCCCTTTCACAGATCCAAGCAGACACAGAGAAACCACCACCAACACCAAAAAGCAGCAGCAAGCAGGACCCCCAGAGCTCAAACCTTGCTACCTGCCTTTGGGCTGGAATTCAGGTCCACCCAGAGCCACATGCCCCCTGTAGCTGGAGTGCGTCTGCTAGGGCTGAAGTTCAAACTCAATTTTAGTAAAACACTGGAGTCTATGGGGGACATGTATCCAAACTACCTCAGTGAACAAAGATTGCTGGTTATATCTACATAGTTCAGTATCTAGTCCACCGTTACTATCCAGTGAGAACGAAGCTAGCCATAAATAATTTTTAATCTCATCTTTCTAAAACACTATTCTGCCAATTTTATTTTAAAAGGATTGCTTCATTTACATTCCGCTTTCTGCCTCTTCCCTAACTAGTAGCCTTTCAGTGCTGTAACATTTAAAAGCCTTGCATATGAAGTCAAAAGACACACCGTGAAGAGTGAGTACTCTTGTACAACCAGTTCTCTTATTAAAGACCTGCATTTTTACAATCTTATACTTAAACTGGTATTTTCACACAATAGGAATTTTTTTTTTTTTTACTGTTCAGTGTATCAGGTTTCTACATGGAAGACTTTCTTGCTCAATGTGGTCTTTGTCAACTAAACCGAGGATGCAGCATTGTAGAATTTCACTTATCGGTATCTCTGCAGCCCTGTTTGCTAAGTTTTAAATAAAGTTGTGGGGCTATTGCTTGGTGGTTGAAGTCGTGGGCTGGGGAGGTTAAAGTCATGGCTCAGAGGTTAAAGTCATGGCTGGGGAGATGACTCAGCAGTTAAAGTCATGACTGGGGAAATTGTTCAGTGGTTAAAGTCATGGCTGGGGAGATGGCTCAGTGATTAAAGGTACTTGCTTGCAAAGTCTACCAACTGATTCCAGCCCTCCCCAGCACCCATGTAAAGCTGGGTGAAAAGCTGTGTGTGCATATGTGCACCCAATGCACCCACAATGTGAAAACAGGATCTGAAGCTCCCTGGGATTTGTTTTCAGCAGTAAGAAATCCTATCTCAAAGAGGGTTGGTTGAAGAGCAGACACCCTGAGGCTGCCCCCCCAAAAACAAGCGAATACATACAAAGTCACAACCGATGTGCATCTGTGATGTGCATCTGTGATTGTGTGTGTACTCACTCTCTTCCTTGAGCTGACAAGATCTTTTCAGAGTGGTGTTCCTAAAGAAGCATGTGCAGAAACAGCCTGCAGATGGGTCTGTCTGGATGGTGTGGTTACAAGATCTTCACCTGTGCCAATGTGTCCATGTGGAATTGCTCTCTTTTCTTTTTCCTTTTTTTGAGGTAGGATTTCATTCTAGCCCAGGCTGACCAGCAACTCACTCTGTAGTCAGTCCCAGGCTGGCCTCAAACTCACAGCAATCCTCCCACCTCTGCCTCCCCAGAGCTGGGATTAAAGACACTCAGTACCACCACACCTGGCTTGTTTTCTTTACCTGGATTTATTGCTGCATTTCTCAGCATAAATTTATCCCAATGTATTTTTAAAATTTTTTTAAAAATATTTTATTTATTTTTTTGTAAGCATAGAGATACACACACACACACACACACACACACACACACACACACACACACACACTGAGTATGGGTACCCCAGGGCCTCTAACCACTGCAAACAGAACGCCAGACACATATGCCACTTTGTGTATCTGGCTTACGAGGGTAGTGAGGAACTGAACCCGGGTCCTTAGGCTTTAGAGGCAACAGTCTTAACCGCTAAGCCATATCTCCAGCCCCCCCCTTGTTGTGTTTTTACAATAATATAATATTGTATAATATTATATTTTATTATATAATTAATATATAATTATATAATTATATAATATATTATATTATATTATTATACAATATTATATAATATTGTATAATAATAAAACAACAAAAATGATATTCTGTATATTCAAAATATCCACCATGTTCATGGTCATTTGTTACTGTAGCCATGGGAAATGAATATACCCTCATGTTCAATTTTCAGATGTACCTTCATATAGATTCTAGCTTGGATGTTAGATATCCCATAAAGACCCTGTGGTTAGTTGAATGGGAAATGTACCCCATAGCCTCATGTGTTCCTCCCTCACTGGTGGCAATTTGAGAAGGTTGTAGAACCTTTGGGCGGTAGAGCCTTGCTGGAGGAGGTGTGTCACTGAGGCAGGACTTGGGACTGTGTAGTCCAGCTCCTCTTGTCAGTAGAGCTAGCTCATTAGGACTACTTCCTTCCCACAGATTTGGACACGTGATCTAGGCTTCCTGCTGAGGCCTGTTGTGGTGGTTTGATTCAGGTGTCCCCCATAAACTTATGTGTTCTGAATGCTTGGTCCTCAGCTGATGGCAATTTGGGAATTAGAACCTTATTGGAAGTGTGCTGTTGGGGATGGACTTATGGGTATTATAGCCAGCTTCTCCTTGCCAGTGTTGGGCACACTCTCCTACTGCTGTTGTCCACGTGATACTGGCCAGGAGGTGATGTCCAGCCTCTGCTCATGCCATCATTTCCCCCTGCCATCATGAAACTTCCCCTTGAGTCTGTAAGCCAAAATAAGCCCTTTCCTCCACAAGCTGCTTTGGGTTGGGTTCTTTCTGCGCAGCAACCAGAAAGCTGACCACAATGCCCGTAATGATTTCCCTGCCACGATGAAACCGCCCCTGAAGACTGAAGCCGAGGTAAACCCTCTCCTTCCCTAAGCTGCTTCTAGTCGGGTATTTTGTCGCAGCAATAAGAAGGGAAGAGCTACAGGCTGATATGCTAAAGGTTTGATCACCAGCCTTTGGTGCTGTTAGGAGGAATTTGAACCTTTAGGAGGTGAGGTCTACTGGAAGGAAGCTAGGTCGGTGGAGGCATGCTTGTGTGTGTGTGTGTGTGTGTGTGTGTGTGTATTCAGGTAAGCCTGTGTGTGCTCAGAGGACAACCTTGGGTGCTGTCCAGCTTCTTTGAGAGTCTCTCATTGGCCTGGAGCTCACCAAATAGGCTAGAATGGTTGGTTAACAAACCCCAGGGACCCCATTTGCCTCTACCTCCCTGGTGCTGGGATTACAAGCATGTGCCACTGTGACAGGTTAGGGTCACTGGGACCTCCAAAGGTAACCAGGAGTGTCCTTAAACTTGTACTTTCAGGCAGGTTCCATGTATCTCATGCCTGACGCCCTCCCCTTGAGTGGGAGGTGTCTCTAACTAGAGTTCAAGCCTAATCTTGAAGCTGATTGGTCAAGGATAGACCAACCCAGCTCTCTCTGCTCACCTGGGCCAGGGATATATTCACTTGGACAGGACGTTTCTTCCTCCTTTTCCCTCATGACTCACCAGCAGAGAGACATCTGAATCTCCAGGCCTTCAGTAAGGCCCCTCACCACAGCCAGAGAGCTCTGTGGTGATGGGGAGCATACAGAGTTCTTTCCAACATGAACCTTTTTTCCTCATGATGGGAGCCACTTATATCTTGCCTTCTTTCCCTTACTGGGCTGACCAAGTACAGATTTTATAGATATATGGTAAAACCTCCCCCACGTGCTCTCTCCTCACTAGTGGCTACAGATCTCTCTAACTTCTCATTACTTAAATGAAGTCTCCCACTATACTTTATCCTCTGGTGCTCTATAACTTTAATTCTTTATAGAATAAGAATCCAGGTACTTTTAAGGTGCATTGGAATCAGCTGGGAGCCCCAACTTTCGGGCAACCGCACCTCTCCCATTATACCACCACACCTGGCTTTTAAATTTCTTCTTTCTTTTTTGTTTAAATTGAAAACCTTAACATATGAACACTGCAAGTTGGTCACAGTCCCATCAGGTTTTACCCTCATTTCCCGTCTCTCCTGCACCCTTTGTGGTCTCCCATCACACCCGCTCACTCATCAAAGTGAAGGGTTTAGAACAGAGTCTTTTATGCATGTGGTTGTAGACTAAATGCCTTTCCAGACTAGCCTGATGAAAGCCTGGGACCCTGAAAGCTGCTTATTTACTACAGAATGTTCAGACTTGCCCTTCTTCCTATGAAGTGCATGCTGGGAACTGAGCCACGGTAGGGAGGAGCTATGCTCACATGTGCTAAGAGTCCAGGAGGCAGGCAGAAATGCCAACCATACACCCATCAACTAAGTGGGCAGGCAGTGGGCATGCCCACTTGTTCCTGAAGAAGACCCTCCATAGGGGGCCTCCAAAACCGGCTATGGCAGGAAGTCAAATGACAGGCCTGGCTGGCCTACCAGGGCTCAGCTGCCAGCAACCCTGTAGATGGAAATGATTAACCAGAAAGTCAAGTATGGAAAAATCCTAGGATCCAAGGGAGTCCTGGGTTGAACAATAAACTTACTTAACCCTCCCTTCCTGCCTCGGGGTATTTTGTTCTGTGTTAGTGTGTTTCTTGGAGCCTCATTTGAAGACTAGTGACCTGGCTAAGGAGGAGAGCATCCTCGGTGGCCTCCAGGGCTGAAAATGCAGACTTTCTTTTGTTCCCACCTCTATGTATCTTGGGTGACCTAGGATAAATGAGCTTTTCCTTCCTCCCTCCCACCTGCTCCCAGGCATTAAACTAAGACTTTCCATAATATAAGCGCTGGCTTACTGTATGTGATTTGGAGCTCTTAATTGATTCAGCACTTGAAAGGCTGAGGTTGACAGATCCCTGTGAGTTCCAGGCCAGCCTGGGCTACATACTAAGTTCAAGGTCAGTCTGAACTAGAATGAGATTCTGCCTTAACATTTTTTTAAAGGCAAAAAAAAAATAAATAAATAAAGAGAGAGAGGAAGATATAGTATTTGATTTTGAGGGAAAAGGGAGGCCTGAGAACCTATATTCCCAAATCCTTAAAATCTCTCCCCAAATTGCTTATTGCTAAATTCCATTGTCATCTGGTTTTCAGCAAAACAACTTGATTCTTATTCCAAACACACCCATACTGGACAGCACTTGCTTGAAGGTTGGCTGTCAAATTAAGAGCCTACAGGCCTGAAAGAGAAGGAAAGGAAGGAAGGAAGGAAGGAGACTGTGAAGGTGAGAAGGTGGGTGTCATGGTTTGATCCAGGTGTCCCCCACAAACAAATGAATGTGTTCTGATAGATTGATCCTCAGCTGATGACAGTTTGGGTTTTACAACCTCGATGAAGCTGTGTTGTCAGGGGCGGGCTTATGGGGTTATAAGCCAGCTTCCCCTTGCCAGTATTTGGCACACCTTCCTGCCGCTGTTTGCAGTGCTGTGGCGGAGGTGATGTCCAGCCCTCTGCTCATGCCATCGTTTTCCCTGCCAGGATGGAGTCTCCCCTCGAGTCCATAAGCCAAATAAACCCTTTCCTCCACAAGCTGCTTTTGCTTGGGTTCTTTCTGCACAGCAACTAGAAAGCTGACTGCAACAGTGGGTAAGACAGCCACTAGAGAGCAAGATGGGGGCGGGCACTCTGAACACCAAGGAATAGCCTCGTATACTTTGCGCTGCTAGAATGACCTAGATCTTACGTGTTTAGCCGGTGTTTCCAGTGTTCTGAACATTCAGGTAAGTAGCATGACCAGAGAGTAGCACAGCTAAAGCCTGAAGTCTGAACCGTCAGACTATCAAATGGGATTTGCCTTTCCAGCCACAGAGCAGGAGACAATTGTAGGATGTGGTCTGAGGGTGCAAAGGGGGTCTCCTTGTTCTAAATGCCTCTCTTGTTCACAGTCAAAACGCAGCTTCAAGTTGTCCCTTTGAGCTGGACTCCTGTGTGTAGTCATTTATTGGAGCAATCAGTCCCTCCTTACTCAGTGCATCACTTGCCAAGGCTTTATAACTCACCATCAACTATAATCTGAAAACTTGAAGTGCATGGGAGCTACAGATGTGGCTCAGTTGGTAGTGTTCGCCAAGAATGAGCAACGCCCAGGGCTCCATTCCAAATACGCATAAGTGGGCATGGTAGTTCCTGCCTGTAATCCCAGCACCTGAGAGGTAGAGGAAGGACAACCAGAAGTCCAAGATTGTCCTTAACTACATAGGGAGTTCAAGGCCAGTTTGGGCTACATGAAATTGTAACAGAGTGAGCTGAGGATTAGAATTTAGATAATGCCCAATGAGTAGTAGTAGGGGGCAGAGTTTAAGCCTGTGATTAATTAGACCAGCCTGACAACTCCTGGTTCCAACCACTGGTTCCTTCCCTCACTGAGCTGTTGACCAAAGTGACTCATGAGAATCCAACAACAAGACAGAATTCTGTCAAAGCTCTTGAGTGCCCTCCCCAGGCCTGAGGCAAAACCCTGTTACTGAA
>PVHP010053313.1:0-10914 GCA_004024765.1 Zapus hudsonius
TGCTCCATTCATTCAACCCTTCTCACCTCCATCCCAGCAGAAGGGCTGAGCAGGCCATTGGCCAGCATTTGGATGCGGTGGGCATCACACTAGACGCTCTGAGAGCCATGCTTCACCTTCAGACTCATCCCAGCAAATTCCAGGAATCAAAGCACCACGATGACTTCTGTCACTGTGGAGTGACCTTCGGCTCCTAGCTCCCCACATGCCACCTTCCCATTGCCGCTGCTGTTTAGCAAAGCCTGAGGGTGGGAAGGCAAAGGAGGAGACACCCCATGGCGAGCCTGTCATCCCTGGGACCCTTGGGATCACCACCACCTCACCAGCTCTCATGTCATTAGCATCTCAGCTGGTCCCCCTGCCTGCTGCACAGGCCGAGCCTCGCTCCAGATCAGGAGTGGCCAGGGCTCTGCTGGTCCTTCCCCGGAGCTCCATCACTCCACCCTTCCTATGTTCACCCCTCCTGGTGGCCTCAGAGCAATGCGTTGCTGTGTGTGTGTGTGTGTGTGTGTGTGTGTGTGTGCCACAGCACCTGGGTGAAGGTCAGGGGACAACTTTCGGGTCAGTCCTTGCCTTCCATCTTTTTGAGACAGTCTCTCCTTCTCACTGCTGTTAGTTGACTGCAGAGTTTCCCCTCTTACCATCAGTCAGCACGCTGGCATTACAGAAGCCCACCATGGCTTGGACTCTGCTATTTTTTTTTCATGGTGGGTTTTCACTCTAGCTCAGGAACTCACTCTGTATTCCAAGCCTGACCTGGAACTCACTGCAATCTTCTTCTTTTTTTTTTTTTGGTTTTTCAAGGTAGGGTCAGCCTAGCCCAGGCTGACCTGGAATTCACTCTGTAGTCTCAGGCTGGCCTCGAACTCATGGAGATCCTCCTACCTCTGCCTCCCGAGTGCTGGGATTAAAGGTGTGCACCACCACGCCCGGCTGCAATCTTCTTACATTAGCCTCCCAAGTGCTGGGATTAAAGACATGTGCCACCTTGCTGGGTTTTGGCTCTTTTTTACATGGAATCTGGGGTTTCAAACTCAGGTACTCAAGTTTCAAGTGCTTTTATCCACTGAGCCATCTCCACAGCCCTTTAATTCTTTTTCAAGTAATATTTTATATCATTCCTTAGACTAATATGTGTGCATTTTGTTAAGAGTAAGCTAGGAGACCACTGGGATAATGCAAAAGACATCACAGTGCTGAGAAGAAATGACAGTGGAATGTTCAGCACGGGGACATCTCTATCACACTGCCCGAGGCTCAGGGTCTGTTGTGAAAGAGGTGATGGAAAGACTGTAAGAGCCAAAGGAAGGGGAGGACTGCTTACAACGCAAACTTCCAGACACCAAATGGTCTTGATATCCATGACTTTGCAGTGCCTGATAATACCTACACATAATGGGAGGAAAAGATGATGACACTGAAACAAAACAGAGACTAATTGAGAGGGGGAAAGAGATATGAGGGAGGGTGTGGAGGGAATCAAAATGGTTTACGGTCTATAATTATGGAAGCTATCAATAAAAAGTTTTTTTAAAAAACTGAATAAAAAAGAATAAGCCAGGTGTAGTGAGCCTTACCTGTCATTCAACTTGAGAGAGGCTGCAGCAGGCAGATTGCTATGAGTTTAAGGCCAGAGTTGTCTACTACATAGCGAGTTTAGGACAATCTGGACGACAGAATTGGACCTTGTCTCAAAAAAAAAAAAAAAAAAAGCTGGGCGTGGTGGTGGTGTACGCCTTTAATCCCAGCACTCAAAAGTAGGAGAATTACTGGAGTTCAAGGCCAGCCTGGAGCTCAAGGCCAGCCTGGGACTAAATTCCCAGTCAGCCTGGACTAGAGTGAGACCCTACTTTGAAAAACCAGAAAAAAAAAAAGAAGATGCATTTTTTTTGGCAGTGCTGGGGATTGAACCCATGGCCTTGCTTACATAATCAAAACAGAGTAGCATCCAAACTATACTCCCTGGTAACCAGTTCCTCCATGTAAAATGCTCTTGGGCACCTAGGAGTCCGCTGCTCCTTAGCATCAGATCTTCTCCTTTGGAATCGTCTTTAGCTGCTAATAAAATTTCTTGCTGCTTTTCTATCTCTGTGTGCTTCTCCACCCAGACACAGACCCTGGACCTTTTAGGGTCAAAGCCTGGGCTCTAGCAGCCCCAACAGGGTAGGTTCAGCCACCTCTCTCATATGCCAATGAAATAAACAATGATGCAAACCAAGAAAGGTTATGGATTTCACATCAGAAAGAGGACCAGGAAAAGGGTCCAGGGACCCCAAGGCCATCTTTACTGTGCTGACATGAGTTTTAGGTTTAAATAGAGGAAGCATTGGAGCATAATTAATTAAAATATAATTATTATTCAATCAGTCCTGGTCAAGGTGTAGGTTTGTCAATCATAGTCTTAGCTCTGGTCCTGCAAGGTGAGCCCAAGAAGTCCTTACGGATGTTATTGCTTCAGGAGAAAAGATGACCAGAGCATAGCCTCACCCTCACAGATAATGGCCTTCATCTTGAGGGTGGAGTCTGTCCTTTGGGGATTTTGCTCTTTCTGGAATCCAAGATGATACAGGTTTAGCATGCCGACTGGTTGATAAGCCAGTGATGAAGGAAAGAGATACAATGAGAGCTTCATCCTTGCACTAAGTGTCTCTTCCCTTGGGAGATTTTGTCAGGCACACTCCCCATCTTCCTCCCAAGCCACAGGAAGGGAAGAGTAACTTACCTGAAGAAAGTAATGAAAGGTGAGGGTGGTGGTGATCCCATGTGAGAGTAAGGGTTGAGGAGACTTACCAGGACCTGGAAGTTCAAGGGGGTTGCTAGAAAAGAGGTGGGGGGGGGGGACACAGGGAGAGGCCAGTAGACCTCTGTGCAGACTTGAGACCTTATAAATGACAGATGAAAGTTCACTCCCACAGGGTGCTCACAGCTGCTGAAGAGAGAAGCCAAATGGGAGAGCGGGGAGACCTGGGAACAGGTGCATGCAGGGAAGGGGTAAGGAAGCCCCGAGTCCCTAGCCCTGCTGAGCCTCAGGGCCAAGTCCATCATTTCGGGGTTTATGAAAGACAGAGCCTGGGGATGGGGGGCATTAGTGAGGGATTGAGATGACTTTCTTAGAGACAAAGGGGCTGGGAGATGGCTCAGTGGAGCATGCATTTGGAGTTTGTTTGCAGCAGCTAGAGGCCCTGGTATGGCCTGTTCTCTCTATCTCTCTTCTCTCTCTGCTTGCAAATAAATAAATAAATAAGTAAGTAAGTAACACAAGAAGGGTGGGGGACTTTTGCTAGCTGACTTAATGAGATCTTCCTATTCCCTCCCCCTTCTCTTTTTCTCTCATTTGGTTTCTTTTTTTTTTTTTTTTAAATTTGGTTTTTCGAGGTAGGGTCTCGCTCTAGTCCAGGCTGACCTGGAATTTACTCTGTAGTCTCAGGATGGCCTTGAACTCATGGCGATCCTCCTACCTCTGCCTCCTGAGTACTGGGATTAAAGGCGTGCACCACCATGCCTGGCTTCATTTGGTTTCTTGATGCAGGGTCTTGCTCTATCCTAGGCTGACGGGGAATTCACTATGTAGTCTCAGGATTGTTAGGTCGGAATTCAGGCAACACCTTGTCCCCTCCCCCAACCAGCTTCAAGAGAAGTGTCCATAAGGGTTACAGATAAAGCCTGCCTCTTAAACAGGAGATAAAGCCCCACCTGCTGTATCTCTGTCTGGCCTGAGGGACTGTCCTTCCTGATCCTGAGAGCTATGTGACCACCTGGGCCCTTCCCCCAACCTGGCATTCCCTTTAAATTCCTGATCTGACCTTGCCTTGTGCTCTTTTCTCCACCTTTGGTGAAAATAGCCCGGCAGCTCGCTTTTCCTCCTATTAAAACCTTTCCTTTCAGAGTGGTCTCTCATGGTGGTCATTTCCAATCTAACAAGGATGGCCTCAAATTCATGGTGATCTTCCTACCTCTCAAGTGCTGGGATTAAAGGTGTGACCATCACACCAGCTTCCTCCTCTTTAAAAAAATATCTATCTGTCTATCTATCTATCTATCTATCTATCTATCTATCTATCTATCTATCTATCTATCTATCTGATGGGGATGAGCAGGGCTGGGTTAGGATGGGGGATGGGGCAGGGCTGGGGTGGTGATGGAGGCTGGGCAGGGCTGAGCTTAGGATGGGGGATGTGGGCTAAGCCTCACTTCAGCACTGCCCCTGTGCCTATAAGACCGTGGATGGTGAGGTGATGACACCTCATCTATTACCAGATTGGGGTCAGGATCATTGAGCCTGGTATGTTAGGGCTCCTGGGGCACAGGCTCTAACCCTAACTCTATTAGCGCACCTACTCCCCACTTCCCACAGCTGTGCCCTCTCTGGCTACCTGTAGGACCAGCCCTAACTGGCTCCCAGGACAGGCTTTGTGGCAACATTCCCAGCTGTCCCTGACCCAGGGTCTTAGAGGTGTTTGTCTGTCATCATGGGGCACTCCTTGGGCTTCCTGCAGCCTCCATGAGGACATTAGTATTTGGGAAGGCTGGACAATCAAACCCTGATGGTGGCTTGGTTGTCACCTGGGCAGGTGCTGGCCCTCTCTGGGCTACTGATTGCCTCACCAGTAAGAGCAGAGGACAAACTCACTTCCTGGCTCACACTTTCTTTTCCATTCATCTTTCTTTCTTCTCTCTCTCTCTCTCTCTCTCTCTCTCTCTCTCTCTCTCTCTCTCTCTCCCTCTCTCTCTCTGTTTTGGTTTTAAAGGTAGGGTCTCACTCTAGCCCAGGCTGACTTGGAATTGACTATGTATTCTCAGGGTGGCCTTGAACTCCTGGGATCCTCCTAACTCTGTCTTCCAAGTGCTGGGATTAAAGATATGTGCCGCCATACCTGGCTCATACTTTATTTATTTATTTATTTATTTAGAGACAGGCTCTCACTCTGTAACCCAGTGTAATGGGGGTGTTGGGAGTTCAGGAATAGTCCTTGAACTCCAAACCCCAAGTTCATGTCTGTTATTTAACCAAAGAATTGGCAAACCAGACAGAAGGATAATTATTAAATTATTATATGTATTGAGGGAAGTATAAAACCAAGGGAAGGGAAATGGATCACCCCACGTGGTCTGAGAGCCCATGTGATGATTCTGAAAGAAACATGAAAAGGGATTTAAAGAGAAAAGAGCTGGCGTGGTGGTGCACGCCTTTAATCCCAGCACTTGGGAGGCAGAGGTAGGAGGATCGCCGTGAGTTCAAGGCCACCCTGAGACTATATAGTGAATTCCAGGTCAGCCTGGTCTAGAGCGAGACCCTACCTCGAAAAACCAAAAATAAATAAATAATAATAAAAAGAGAAAAGAGAAGAAAATGAAAGGCGAGAGGGGTGGTGATCCCACGTAAGAGTGAGGGTTGGGGAGACTTACCAGGACCTGGAAGTTCTGGAGAGTCGACAGCCAGCTAAGAGGTCATCCACCTGGTAAGCATCTATTTATAACCTTCCTGTGGCGGCTTCACCTGCAGGCTCAGGTGAGCCAGAGTGAGGCTGATTGGTCCAGGCTAGGAGCTGACTCAGGAAGAGGCCAGCTGTGATGCCAAGTTTTAGGGCTGAGCTTAACCAACAATGTCAGGATCTGAGTTAAATTCTAGGAAAGGGGACCTCCCTCCCAGGGAGGGGCTCAGGTTGTTCATAAAAAACAAACAAAACAAAACAGGTCTAGGGCACACGGTCTGACCCTAACTGGCTGGGAGAGATGATTTCAGCCCAGTGGCTGTCACCCACCAACTGTGCCTGCTGTCCACTTGGAACTCCTTGAGGTAAGAGATAAGAAGTCAGATCATTCTTTGATCTCTAGAAAAGCGCAGAGTGTAAGGGCAGACTTGAAAACATTCCTACCTTTACTTTCAGGGGTCCCGGGCACCCTCACTGCCTCACCAGACTGGCTTCAAACTTGGATTGCCTCAGCCTCCTGGGGATTTACAGGCATGAGTCACTATGCCCGGTGTAGAATTTTTTTCTTGTGTGCATGCGTGTGTGCATACATGAGTGTGTGTGTATGTGTGTGTTGCCATGTATGGCTTGATGTGTGTGTGTGTGTAGTGCAAGCATGTGTGGATACAGATGTGCACACATGCCCAGTGTCTGTGCAGGGAGGCCTGAGAACACTGGGTGTACCCCTAGCGATGGATTCTCTGGTTTCCGCCCCAAGCAAGACTGGGGTGACAGGTGAGTGTGGCCATACTCAGCTGTTAATGTGGGTGTTGGAGAATCAAACTCGGGTGGTCTCAGGCCCTCTCAGGCCTTCGTGCTTATCCAGTTAGCGCTTCTCCCCGCCCAGCTGTCAGCCCAGCTTCTGGAACTCTCTAGCCCGTCTGTGACTCACATAAGTTGAGGAAACATGCTTCCCTCTATGGTGTGAATGTAATGACATGTCAGGGCTGACTCCCTGACAGCAACTTGGCCAGGGGGCTTCCTGTGATGGATTCCTCTGTCCCCAAGCCCAACCGGGTTCTTAATTCACAAGGACATGCCTGGCTGATGAATGAGTGGGCAAGGGACACAAATGAATGACCGATTTTCCCTCTGCTGGGCCCCCCAGCTCCCTGGCCAGGGACAGCAGAAGCTCTGTGCCAACTCTCTGCTGGCTGCCCACATACTGGCTCTCCCCCCTCTCCCGAGCAGTGCTTTGTCCCATCTGAAAGCAGAAGTGCCTGGCCCATAGGCCCTGAGCCTCCAAAGTGGGGAGAGACTCCCAGACATGCTAACGATAATGAACCCCAGGCCTCCTTGCTCCTCGCCTCCAAACCAAGCGGCAGTGGGAGAGGGCATTTAATTTGAAAAAGGTTTCTCTGGCTAAATGGAAACTTCTGCTGGGCAAAGAAGAAGAAAGAAGTTGCTAATGAAGTCCAGAAGACTGGGCCCTTTGATCTACTGCTGTTCTGGAAAGAGGCTGGAGTATTGTGGCCTGGGAACAGTTTGTCCTCCCCAATGGCCCTGCCTCGGTCAGCCAGGGTGCACAGGCTGTGAGAGATGATATCAGCCTAGTGGCTGTCACCAACTGTGCCTGCTGGCTACTTGTCACCACTGTGACAGTCCTCCTGTCTCCATTTACAGAAGGCCCAGGGGCCCAGGTTGCAGTGGAGATCTGGTTCCTTAAACCACACAGGGTCTACCCACTGGTGTCCCAGCCATGTGTGGACTGTGCCAACTGGTAGTCAGAGATGTTTCAAGATTTATGGGTGGATAACAATCCGGCAGGCCCCAGTGAACCTCAGATGGCGACTTAAAGTTCTAAGCTTCCTGCAGCCTGGTTTGTCTGTACGTTTTCAGGAAGTGAGCTGACACAATGATTTCTCGATGGAAAGCAGCGAAGGACTTTTCTGAACTATAAGAAAAGCAAAGAAAGTTTTCCAGAGTATGGTTTATAGTAGCAGAACGATGTATGTCCACCAGAAATTTACTGTGATATTAGCAAAGGGCTGCCTGGTGTAGCCTTGGGCTTTGTGTTAGTTACTTTTCTTGTTGGGACAAAAGACCCGACCAAGGCCACTGAAGGAAGGAAGGGTTTATTTCAGCTCACAGTTTGAGGGTATAGTCTATCATGGGGGAAGGAACGGTCCATCATGGAGAAGGTACAGTCTATCATGGGGAAGGTAGAGACCATCGTGGCACAGCAACACAAACATGAGGTGGCTGATCACATTGAATCAGTTGTCAGGAAGCAGAGAGACATGATTTCTGCTTGTCAGCTCACTTTTTTCTTATTCAGTTGGAACCCCAACCCAGTGGATGGTGCTACCCACATTGAGGACGGGTCTTTCCTCTCTGAAAACATCCTCACACACTGAGAGGCAGGTCCGTGAGGTGATTCTGACTCCTGTCTCACCACACGTTTACGAGTTTTTGAAGGCATGGGAAATCCCTTGTGGCCTTGTGGCTAGTTTATATTGATTGTTAACTTGACAGGATGTAGACTCACTTGTGAGGAATTAATTAGGTGGGAAGGCCCACTTTATCTGTGGGTGATGCCATCTCATAGGCTGGGGTCCTGGACTATATATAAAGGAGAGAGGTGGCTGAGCCCCAGCCTTCAGTTTTCTCTGCCTCCTCACCATGGACTGAAGGTGACCAGCTGCCTCAAGTTCCTGCTGCTCATGCCTTCCCCGCCATGATGGGCTGAAACATGGAACTTTAATCTGAAATACACTTCCTATCTTAAAACTAATTTTTGTCCTGTGTTATGTCCTAGAAAACGAATATAACTAATACAGGCCTATACATTCTTTAAAAAGTCATTTATTTATTAGAGACGTGGCAGGGAGAATGGGCTCACCGGGGCCTTTTGCTGCTGCAGCCACGTGTGCCACTTTGTGCATCTTGCTTTACGTGGGCACTGCGGAATCTAATCCTTTGTGAGCAAGTGCGTTTAGACACTGAGCCATCTCCCAGGCTGCATCTCTATACATTCTGTTTAGAGAAAGCAAAGGCAGAAAAGACCCCAGAATCATGTGCTGTGGTCCTGGCCTATATGATCCCAGCACTTGGAAGCTGAAGCAGGATTCTGAGTTAGAGGCTAGCCTGCTTGTCATGGTTTGATCCAGGTGTCCCCCACAAACAAATGAATGTGTTCTGGATAATTGATTCTCAGCTGATGGCAATTTGGATTTTACAATCTCGATGGAGCTGTGTTGTTGGGGGTGGGCTTATGGGGTTATAAGCCAGCTTCCCCTTGCCAGAGTTTGGCACACCTTCCTGCCGCTGTTTGCGGTGCTGTGGAGGAGGTGATGTCCAGTCCTCTGCTCATGCCATAGTTTTCCCTGCCAGGATGGAGTCTCCCCTCGAGTCCATAAGCCAAATAAACCCATTCCACCACAAGCCACTTTTGCTCGGGTTCTTTCTGCACAGCAACAGAGAAAGTTGACTGCAACAGTTTTGGTACCAGAAGTGGGGTGACTGTCATGGTTTGATCCAGGTGTCCCCCACAAACAAATGAATGTGTGTTCTCAGTGATTGATCCAGTGCTGTGGCAGAGGTGATGTCCACCCCTCTTCTCTTGCCATCATTTTCCCTGCCAGGATGGAGTCTCCCCTTGAGTCCATAAGCCAAATAAACCCATTCCTCCACAAGCCACTTTTGCTTGGGTTCTTTCTGCGCAGCAACTAGTAAGTTGACCGCAACACTGCTACTATTGTGCAGCCATTTCTTCTTCCTTGACTCACTCCTTCCTGGGAGAAGGAGGCTCAGGAGGCTTCAGCAACAGGACTCACAAAGCCCCTCCAGGGAGGCAGAAGGAACAATTGCTGGAGAGAGGGGACTTTGATTGGCTGAGCTGCCTGCCAGGTACGCACGAAGCTTCTGGGATGCAGCTTCTCTGAGTTGTCACCCATCCTGGGGTGGGCTTTTCAGTGACGCAGCTGCCTTTAAACAACCCATGCTCCTCTAAGTAACCCCGATAAACTCACCGGTTCACTAAGCCAGACTTGTGTGGAGTGGTGTCTTGGGGTGGTTGCTGGTGCCCTGTCCGCACTGAGTAGACATGTCTTCCCAGAAGTTCAGACATTAGGTACATCGTGAATTCCAGGTCAGTCTGGGTTGCATAGGAAACTATCTCAATGACAAAACGAAACAGTAAAATAAACAAGACTCCACAGATAGTCAAAGTATTATGGGATATCATCAAGATAATGCAAAAAAAAAAAAAAACAAACAAACAGAGACTAAGAGAAGGTCTGGAAACCACCTTCTGACTGTTCTCAGTGACCGTCTTTGGAGATGACGGCAGAAAAACATTTTGCTCGTTCTGGTTTTCCAAATCATCGCTTCCAAACATCCAGTTTTCCCAGTATACAACAGTAAATGCCTTTCCCCCTGGACGGGGACTGGCCTCACATCAGATGGACAGCCTCCAGCCTTGCATCAGACCCAGAAGAGCCAAGGCCAGTGTTCACGGAAGCCTCTTGCGACAGCTCCAGCCTCTGGCTGGATATTCAAAACCACAGCTAAGTGCTTGAAAATGATTTCCCATTGCTCATCTGCTCATGGTCGGCCTCCAGCCCATGGCTCGAGGCCCTGAGACTCTCCTGTCCCTGTCCCTTGCTCCCCACTCCCATGAGTTCAAGGCCACCCTGAGACTACATAGTGAATTCCAGGTCAGTCTGGACTAGAGTGAGACCCTACCTCAAAAAACCAAAAAACAAACAAACAAAAAAACAAAAAAAACTTCACCCACTAAACAATGTAACTCATTATGGACAATAAAAAAAAAGAAACTCTTCCAAGTGGCTGTACCTTTTTGCCTTCCCATCACAACCAAAGATCATTCCTGTTGCTCCACTTCCTTGTCAGCATTTGATGATGTCACTGTTCTCGGTTCAGCCATTTGGAGGGATGTGTGGAGGTCTCAGCTCATGTGTGGACACGGAGATCTGCTCCGCTTGACCCCACTTTCATCCACTTCCTTGAGGTCCAAGCTTCTAGACTCTGAGTACCGTGTTTCCGTCTCTGCTTTCCACCTGGATGTCCCCTTCTGACCTGCTGGGTTCCAATGCCAAGCTGTCTCCTCTAAGTAGCCCAGGACCCTATCAGCTCAGCTGCATGGCCCCCTGGCTGCCTCAGGAGGAAGGAGATGACTTCCTAGGGCACCAGCTCCAAGGCTCAGGGTTTTGCTTCTCCTGGTTGTTCTGGTATGAAGGGAATATAAGGGGCAACCAAAATGAGCGCCTACCAGTGATGTGACTGACACCATGCACCCAGGAGAGGTGGTGACACTGGTGGGGCATGTTTTGCAGGGAACCATGGTCTTTGCTTAACCTTAATTAAAAATAACATGAGGCTATCGGGGACATACATTCACAGTCAAACTACCAAAAATGTAGACTTTCAGTTTACTTCTTAAAAATGTATTTATTTGATAGAGACAGAAAGAGGCTGGGGG
>PVHP010053314.1:0-10762 GCA_004024765.1 Zapus hudsonius
TTGTCAGCTAGTACTCTGGATCAGGGGCTTTTATGTTCTGTGGGTCATATGGAAATTAGGTATCTAGTTAGAGTGAACTTGATTAGTTCATAAGGAAGAGCACAGGAGAGAGTCTGCCCGCAGGATAAAAGTTCACCAAAATTCCAAGAGGGAGGAAGAACCAGGAAATAAAAGGAACAGAAAGCTGCTCCCAGTCACCCTGATGAGTCAGGTTTAGGTCCAGACTGGAATTGCCTGCTAGTCTCTACAGGGGAGGTTAATGCTTCATATTATTTAGGGTCTTTTCCCTACAAAGCAGGTGAACTTGCTCCTCATCTCCCTCACTAGCATTCCAGAAGCTGACGAAGGACAGTTGCCACCATCTCAAGGCCAGCCATCCAAACAGTCAGTGGGAGACCTCATCTCAAAAATTCTAACACATGAAAAAATAATAAAACTTCTACAAAAACAAGAGAATTGTGATAGTTGGAAATTCAGTAACATCTGAAAGCAATCATATCCAATTTTTACAAAGAAAAACTCTTACAAAGGAAAGTTGTAAAGAAAATAAATTAGTCAGGGTTCTCTAGAGGAACAGAACCACTACAATGAATATTTATTATAAAAAGGATTGGTTTGCATGATATGGGCTGAATGGTCCAACAATCACTGTCTGAAGGCTGGAGATAATGAAAACCTAGTAGCTGCCCAGTCTTGAGGGCTAAACACCTCAGCAGTCCTAATCTGGTGTCACAGGAAGCAAATATAGAAATTATTATAGTGACAAATGATGCGATAATTAGGAAAAATATAAGTATACAAACTTACATAAGGAAATCTAAAAGTCCACAAAGTAGATTTACGCAGATGGTAAGATTCTCCATATTTCATGACATAGAGAAAGATAGGAACAGTATTAGTACAGAACAGACAGGAGCAGAAAGATTAATTGAAGGTACTTTTGTGAATGACTGAGGCAGTGGCCACTATCCACATTTTCATGCATAGGAAAATTAGCATTTTAAAATTAGGCTAAAAGTTAATTCTTTTTCTCTACATGAATTGAGCCATCTACCTGAGGGTGTTTTGCACACCAGAACATATCCTTCTAAAAGCTATATTTTAGAGGAAACTGACTTTTAGTAAAAGTGAAATAAATAGCTACAATATTTTGAAGTTCCTTCTATTTAGAGGCAGAATCTTATTTTCTACTCCTTGAATCTGGAAGGTCCTTGTAAATTGCTTTGACCAAAAAGTTATGGCAAATATATTAGTGTCTTAAAATTCATCTTCGTGGTTTTGGAATACTTTGTCATCTGGTAAAGAACACCAGAATGGAATATCACATAATCAATGGAGTTTAAGTTCACAGAACACTGTCATCCTGCCATGTAAGATGCAAACTCTGTCAGGCTGCCAACTGAATGAATCTACACGAGTAAACCCAGCTGAGATTAGCAGAATCTTGCAGAAATAGGTCATCACCACCATCACCATAGTAGTTTGAGGGCTTTGTGTTCAAAATTAAAGGTGAATTTTAATATCATCAACAAGTTTGTTTTCTGAACATTCAATAAACTGAAATTTGTAGATAGACATGTCTCTCCCATTGTCTCACCAGTTCTTTTATCCTCTTACAATCTTGCTAAAATTACACCTACTCAAAGAGGGCTTTCTGAACTTCCTGAGTTAATTACAACCAATCTCCACCAGGTTTCCAGTCCATCTTTATTTCCTGGAGACGAAAATTTTCAGTTTATCAGTCATGGCTGTCTCTTCAATGCTTTAATCTGTATCAACCACAGAGTTGATACTCAATGAATATTTCAGTAAATTTATGAATGAAATTGGGAATGTAAGCAATAAAATATCAATTCTAAGAAACATTCAACCTTGAGCTAAATAGTGATTACTACATTGGATCTATGAAGATGGAATTATAATCATACTATCGTAACAGGATGGATGTGGAATAAAATATACTTTGTTAATATATGTGAATACTATGTGTTAGTTTTGTATTTTAATTAATCTGTATGTAAATTATGGAAGATGACTAAAATTGTAAAATAAGATGTTAATTATGGAAGATGACTAAAATTGTAAAATAAGATGTTAGTAGTAATAGTCCTAAAACATACACACAAAATACTAAAACACAAAGACTTTAGAGAAAGTAATAGGGAAAAATAGGGCTACTACATCGGAATTTTGATGGGGATTGCATTAAGATGTTTAGATTGCTCTTGGTAAGATTGACATTTTCTTCCAATCCAAGAACATGGATGTCTTCCCATTTCCTCTGTTTTCTGCAATTTCTCTCTTGAGTGTTTTAATGTTTTCATAGTAAAGATCCTTTATATCCTTGGTTAGGTTTATTCCAAGGTGCCTTTTTTTTTTTTTTTGAGGCAATTGTGAATGGGAGTGTTTCCTTGATTTCATCTTTGGGCTGTTTGATGTTAGGAAGTCTATCGATTTCTGCTTGTTGATTTTATATCCTGTTATGTTGTTTAAAGTGTTTATCAGCTCTAACAGTTTGCTCACAGTCTTTAGGGTCCATTATTTAAAGAATCATATCATCTTCAAACAATGATAAATTGATCTCTTTCTTTCAGACTTGTATCCCTCTGATTTGTGTGTCTTGCCTTATTGCTAAAGCTAAGACTTCCAGTACTATATTAATTAAAAATGAGGACACCATTAAAAAAATAGGGCTACTAATAACCTTATTGTATATAATGGAGATTATACACCATATGAAGTCAATGGAATAAGAATTTGATAGTTAATAAAATATTAAGTTACATAGGTAACATGCTAGAGAAGTAAAAAATAAAAACAAACATAATCTGGGAGAATCCCAAAGATCAAACTGCAGTAAAAGAATTATATTCATCAGGGGCTGGAGAGATGACTCAGTGGTTAAAGGTGCTTGCTTGCAATGACTGACGCCCCACGTTCAATTCTCCAGCACCCACAGAAAGCCAGATGCACAAAGTGTTGCATGTATCTGGAGTTCATTAGCCCTCCCATTCTCTTTTTCCCTCTCTATCTTCTCTCTTTCTTTCTCTCTGAAATAAACAAATAAAAATATTTAAATGTTTTAAAGAGTTGGATGCAGAAATACGGAGTAATTTTCTATCATTGCCAAGGAAAACTAGATAAATTCTTCGTGAGGTAGTATAATTACATTGTTTAGATTATCTCAAGTAGCTACCGGTGACTAGAGTGATGGTTCAGCTGGTAAGGACATGCTTGCTGCACAAACATAAGATCATGAGTTCAATTTCCAGTGCCACATGAAAAGCCAGGCATGCCGTAAAGCCCAGTGATGAGGCATATGGAGACAGGGGAATCTCTGGGGCTCAATGGTGCCTCAGTTTGACTGTAAGTGATAGGTTCAGCGAGCGACTTCCCTCAAGGAATCAAATTGAAAGAGCAACAGAGGAAGATACCCAACATTCTCCTGTGGCTTCCACATGCACTTGAACCAGCACATGCACCTGTGCTGTGCATACACTGCACACACACACACACACCTGTTTGCACCTATACAGCTTATTCTGGCCACTTTACCCCCACCTGACTTCATTACCAAACCCCATGAGACAACTTTGCCATCCTTTGCACATGCTCCATTCGTTCCCCAATTACCTTTCAAAAGTCATGATAAACATGGCTTCCTAAATTCAGTTCACATGCTTCTTAAGCTTAGTAGTACAAAAGTCAATGCTTAATACCAAATTCTTCAAAGTGTATTATAATTGGCTTTGAGTTTTGCATCTCTCCTATAAACTAAACATTTTTGGGGATCACCATTTAATGTGTTCACCATCAAATTTCAACACAAAGCACAATGGCTAGCATGTTCTAGGTAGTCAGGAATGAAAGGCATGGTTTGTTTTTTAAAAACAAGAAGTAATGATTAAGTCACCATTGAAATTGATTATACTGCGTCCTCCGTTTTATCACTTTGACCACAATTTTCTTTCTATGAATTGACTGGATTAAAATGAATCATTTATACAAAATTTACCAGACTTCAAGATATATCATTATGGATGTTTGCTAACATCCATATGGATGCACACATAAAATATGGATATTTGTTACTATCCAGTACTTTCTGTGTGAAATTCTTCAAAGGAGGACCCAGGGATCTTTTATTTTAACAAATACATGAGAGTCTCAAAATCCAAGGGTTTAAAATAAGTACACATGACTGACTACTACAAAGTAGCTTTCTGCCTAGGAGATATACTTGGGATATGGTCACATTTAAATCAACTGCAGACTGCATATGGCATACAACTTTAATTCTGGCACCTGGGAGACAGAGGTTAGAGGATTGCTCTGGGTTCAAGGCCAACCTGGGACTACAGAGTGAGTTGCAGGTTATCCTGGGCTAGAGAGAGAGACCCTACCTTGACTATATGTGTGTATATATATATATATATATATATATATATATATATATATATATATATATATATATATATTATAGCTGCATTAATGACTCACTGTCCCAAACTAGCTTTGATGACATAACCATGGCTGAACAGTTGGTTTTGTGTTTTCTCAAAGCTCAGTTCCCAGAATCCTTTCTGTTGGCTATTTCTTGGCCCCAGCACATCTTCATTATGGATTTGGCATTGCTTGGTATTGACTCACTCTTTCCTGCTACAAAGTTGCCAAAACTAAACCTTAACTCAATGAAGTCTCACTTCCTGGAATGCCTCTTTCTAATTTAATTCATGCCAGGTGTTCCTGAGTCACAGAACAGCAATTCCTGTGGGAATGTGGATGCTGCAATTATATAATTTATTACATTTAGCATTAGTTTTTTTCTCCTTTCAATTACCACCTCTTCATAACAACTTCAAATGCATAGAAAAAAATAGAACTGGATATTCCCATGGTTCCAGAAAATTCAAGTTCCTTAAGAGAAGGAAAGTTTACATTAATACATTAATGATATTATTGACATTTGATTCATGCACAATATCATTGATTCCATCTGTGGTGCACAAACAGGAAGGACATCAAAGAGCTTTGTAATCAATGTGGTTTTAAAACTTCATTTAGTTTCAGGTCCCGATTCTGTAATTTACTTTGTCACCCTGGGAGGTGACTTAAATGCATAGACCCTTGATTTGCTCGCCCACAAAATAGAAATAATAATAATCTTTGTGAATAAAATAGAGTTCAATATAAGTAAATTTGTTATGGCAGTAACTTGCACATAGTAAGTTCCTACTTGATATTGAATTAAAATTCAAGTAGAAGTCATGCTAAATCAATTTCACTAGAAATTTGCTCAAAGGCAAGATAGAGTTCACTGACTTCTAATGGGAAATTCAAAATCAGGAGAGGGTTAATGTTTGTTTGTCACAGTTCAGAGATTTGATTCCCTTTTTCCTTTTTCCTGCCTTAAGGATGATGCTTATTGAAAGCTGACTGTGAACAACTAAAAAAGCATATTCTAATTTAGCAGGATGAGAACATATATTAGTTACTTTTCTATTATGGTGACTAAATATTTAATATCATGAACTTTCAGGTGGAAAGATTTGTTTTGGTCCTGAGTTCAGATGTGTCACTACACCCTGACAGGGAGGAGGGGACAGAGAAAGGAAGTTCTTATCATTTTGGCCAGGAAGCGTAGAGAAGAAGTATAGGAAGAGCTGAAGGCATGATCTTGGAAGCCAATCATGACTAGTTGGTCTTTGGGATCCAAACATCAGATTTATGCAACTCCAATACCATTATAATTATAAACATGGAGCCCTAAAATGTAAGAGAATATATTGGTTAATGATACCTATAAACTATGATTAAAGTATGTGCAGATTTATTAAAAATTTAACCTATGTGCACATATTCCAAGATATCTGTTTCTAAGATATGTCCTTGTGCATAAACTCTGTGTCAGCTCTGAGAAGACAGTTTCATCTCTTTGCTTTTATTCAACACCATGTCTTTTCCTGTTTGGCATGAATTGTGCTATTGGTTATTGGCTGAAGGGAGGAGTTCTCCACATGCCTTTGAATTCTCTTTTCAGCTTGTTATAGCTCAAGATAATGGTAGTGTTTGGTACTGCTTGTCAAGTTGACAGATCACATAGGAGACAGGTCTCTGGGACTGTCTGAGAAAGAATTTTTAGATTAGGTTAATTGAGGTAGGAAGATCATCCCTGAAAGTGGGTGGTACCACTGCTGCTTCCCCCTCCTTTGCCATGCCTTCCCTGCCACTGTGGACTGGATCCTTCCACGCCGAGCTGAAAGAGATCCTCCCACCCTTATATTGCATCTTGTTGGTTATTTTGGCACAGCATCAAGGAGGAAAGTAACTAATACATACCCCAACAATTTCTGTTTCTGTTGCCTTTCCTTTCCTTTTCTTTTTTTTTTAAGAGAGGAAGGAATTTATTTCAAGCTTACAGATCCAGAGGGAAGCTCCATCAATGGTGAGAAAAGCTGCTTCCATATACCCAAGAAGAGAGAAACAAGTAACCACCCAGCAAACACTAAAAAGCAGGAAGCACAAACCTCTCTTGTGTACCTTTGGGCAGGAATTCAGATCTTCCGCCAATAACACCTGAGGTCTGGACTCCAGGATCTGCCTCCAGTGCTAAGTTACAACTTTAATTTTAGCACCTGAGTCAGTGGGGAACATACATCCAAATCGCATTTCTTCTTCAGTTTGCATTTATTTACCCTGTGACCCTTTGGACTTTTCTTTTGCTTAGACTCTCCAAGTTGCATCTTCACATTTTACTCTTGGTAACTGTCAATCTGATTGTGTGCATACCAGTTCCTTCATGGATTCCATTTTGGCTGACAGAAAGGTCTCACTGTTGTCATTTCCATCAAGAGACTTCCTGACACCTACAATAGAGCTTGGGGCTCCTCAGTCACAGACAAGAGCAACCAAGTTAGGCTACTTTAAGCATAGCAGGATCATGACTATCAGGTTTCTTAGAACTGACTTGAAAGAGGTCTCAGAGGTTTATGAAAGCAGGAAGCCAGCAGTTATCATGCCAGAGAAACTTGGCTGAGATGATGAATAATAATGCATTCTAGTGGTTTTATCTATATTTGTGGTAGTCACCCAAGATGTATGCTCGGGGAAAGAACAGCTGATGAAATGAAGTGACCTACCACACAGCTGTGAATGTGCAAAGCAAGAACTCAAACCTTTCCAAACCTGTAGCAGGATGTTGGGAGTCTGCATTTCTCATTCTAAATACTTAGTGGAATGATAATTCCAGAAAGGGAAAGCCAGAGCTTTAGGAAAAATAAAGCAAGAATATTCAAATGTACATTATAGTGTGCCTTCTAATTGCTCCCATTCCACCTCCATGCTTCCTCTTCAGGGAGGTGCCATGTTCTCTTGTCTGTCCTTGAATTCTCTGCTCCACTGTTAATCCTGGGAGAGACCATGCCAAGCATCTTCTTGTCTTAGCACAGCATTGATACATATAATAAGTAAATGCTGAATACACCAAAATGTATTTTATCAAGTTTGATGGAAATTTCTATGTGTCAATCTCTCAATACACATCTGTAGCAATAGCAGAAAATGTACCTCAAAAGCATTTACTTGAAGAAAACTGATTGGTTCATATAGCTAAAAAGTGCACAGTTAGAGCATATCTCAGGCATTTTTCTTATTCAGTCCGTCCTTCTTCACAGTCAATGCTTTCCTGAGTATTGGTTCCTCAACTTTTCAATTGGTTTGTAGCAACTGTCAGAACTAGACTTCCTTTGTGTCCAGGAAATAAATGAAAGAGCTAGTGAAAAGAATCACTCCTTTATCTGCCTATATTTTTACTTGTGAACTCGATCATTTGCCTGGCATTAGAAAGTTCTCTTTCTTTGCCAGGAAGAGAACATTTGTGCAGGGGCCATCAACTAATGGCTATATCCTAAGGAAGCCTCATCACCAGGGGCTACACACTGACTGCTTTGCATACGATCCAATCCACGCCTAGATTCACTGTTGTGTGTTTAGTTTGCTGTCCTGCCATGTTAGATTCTAGAGAGGCTCATTCATCTTGCATTGTAGTGGAAGTAGGGAGAAGAACCCAGATATACCTCCCCATAACCAAGAAGACTTTCATTCTTTGTATGATGATTTCTGTTTGCTCTTTTTATTCTTTCTTCTTTACCATGTTTGGTTCACAGAGATGGCAGACTAGTCCCATCACCAGTTGTCAAGACCCACAGAGAACTTCTTAGTCTCTCTCATTTATGAAAGTCTGTATTCTTTTTTCGTAATTCCAACAACTCAAATTTAGTGTGGCTGATACAATTATGGAGTGTGATCTGCCATACATGCAAAAGGCAGAGCTGAAAATGTCCTTTTCCCAAATCCACAGAAGCTTTTCATATTCTGCTTCAAGTGAGACTCTCCAGAGAAGAGCATTCTGAAGGATGTTCCAGCTGCCCCATGCAGTGTAATACTAACAATAGGTTGTATCTTTCAAGGGCTGCTCAGAGAGCACAGCACTGAACACATTCAGTAGCTTTGGATTACTTTTGATTTCTTTTGATAATTTTTATTTATGAATAATTGTTATAGTTAACTATTAATATTAATTATTAATTAGTCTATTAATCTATTTAGTAGTTAACTATTAGCTATTTATGCATTATGTGTGTGCAGGTGTGTGCATATGTACATATGCACACAGGTGCAGGAGTGTGTGGATACCAGAGGCCAAACTCTGGCGTCATTCTGAGGAGCTGTGCCTACCTGTGTTGGAGACAGATTCTCTCACTGGCTCATGAAATAGGCTGGAATGACTGGCCTGTGAGCTCCACCTCTTTTCTCATTTCTCCACCTCTTCTAAGCACTGACTTTACAGGTGTGCCCCATTACGCCTATCATTTTACACAGATTCTGGAGATGGAATTCAGATCCTCATGTTTGTGAGGCAAGCACTTTATTAACTGAACAATCTCCCAGGCCTCCCTGGTAAATTGATTTTTAAAATTATTTTGTTTTAGAGTTGATGTTTTATCAAATCCAAATTCAGTTCCAGAGACAGAGAGAATTTTCCTCTGTTATTTGTTCAAACATCTTTTTAACATCTCTGTAAAGATCAAAACCACATTAGAACCTTAATATAATCAATAAAAGTCAGAATGCCTCTCATATCAAGGATATTGCTGCATCTGTAGTCTGGTAGATACTGAGAATTCACCCACAGCTAGTGACATTTTAACTTTAAGACATATATTTTATGAGTATAAACAAGCATTTTCTACATGCAAACATAGGTCTACATCTGTTTTCAGGTTTTACACTTATTTTTCCTTCTTCTGTTCTTTTGTTTTTTTTTTCTGTTTCTTTTGTTTAACCTAAAAATCAATAATCCCTAAGGATTTGTCAGTGGATTTCTCTCTTCCCTAGGGCAAAGATCTTTAATCAGATTTTCTTCTTCATGTTCACTATGTTCTCTATGGAGACAGCAAGTTATCTACAACTTGTCACCTAAGTATTGAAAATGGATCTTTGCAAACAATCTTTGAGTGTCCTCAAAAATTAGATGACTTCATGTTTGCCAGTGTCTGACAAAGGATGATGTGCTAGGGATTAAAGGGACTGCTTGTGAAGATCATGGATTTCATTGCAATGGCCTCATTCCATAACTTGTTTCTTTCAGAATGTATCTTGAGCTCTGATGGCACCTGAGGGAACATATCCTGTGAAGTCCTAAAGAATGCTTCTTCCTTTACAAGAGCTCATTGGAAACCTTTTGGAGAATTCATTTATAACAATGCTAGTAAGTTAGATATTCCTTTAAAAGATATCCTTCAGAGAGGGCTAGAGAGATGGCTCAGCAGTTAAGACACTTGCTTGCAAAGCCTAACCACCAGAGTTAGATCCCCTAATACCCATATAAAGCCAGATGCACAAAGTAGCAAATGCATCTGAAGTTCATTTGCTTCGGCTGTGGGCCCTGGTGCATCCATTCTCTCTGTCTCTCTTCTAACTCTCTCTGCTTGCAAATAACTAAATACAAATATTTGAAAAAATAATATCATTCAGTAGATAGGGACTTTGGGGAATTAAACATTATGGTCTATTTTCTTTTTTTCAACTTTCTTTTTCTTTTATTCTTTCTAGATACTTTATTTTACAGAATTTTTGTGTGTTTCATAATACTGCTATTTTGGGTTTGCTTGTGGAGGACAAATGATCAATTATTCCACCCCAAAGTTATTTTTGAATGTGTGTATATGAGAGAGAGAGAGGGGAGGGGAGGGAGGGAGAGGGAGAGGGAGAATGGGGGCACACTAGGGTCTTTTACCACTGCAAAGGAACTTCAGAAACATGTGCCACTTTGTGCATCTGGCTTTATATGGGTACTGGAGAATTGAACAGGGACAGGAAGGTTTTGCAAAGCAATTTCCTTTAACTGCTGAGTCACTTCCCCAAACATATTTCTATTTAGAGCCTGAGGATGCCACACATATAAGAAAGAAGATGGATATCATTGTGCAGGGTTTGTATGGTTCGAACTTCCCTCTGACACCAATAGGGGGAGTGCCTGAGCTTTCTCACTGCTTCCTCCAGACAGGGCAAGAAGGTACACTGAATAGAGGTCTAAAAGCTTTCAAATGTCAAAAATGGAGGAGACTATTTATTATGCTTGTTGTAAATGAAAGTCTATTTTTACAGATTTTTAAAAATGTCAAAAACATGTAAGAGTTTCAAAACCAAATATATATATATATATATATATATATATATATATATATATATATATATATAT